>JAJOOR010028727.1:0-14904 GCA_036250505.1 Solanum acaule
TGATCTCTTGTAAGCTGAACCAACTGAAAATCTGCCTTGCTTGTCTGGTAGCCAAAATAGATTGTCCTCATTGGGAGTTAAATCTTTGTATTGCTCCAAAGTATTGAGTAGTTCAGCCACTTTGTTAATTTCCAATCGTTCAAGTGTCTCCTAAACTTGAAATCCCACCCTTGATTGTCTCTCATTTCTCTAATTGTGGATACCTTTTGAAGGCTCAGGTTGAACAAGTTAGGATACTTGTTCTTCAAAGTTTCATGTCCAACCCACACATCTTCCCAAAGTAGTGTTTTTCCCCATTTCCCACCTTGATTTTACAGTTGTTTGCAAACTTGATCCACTAACTTCTGATAGACCTCCATACTCCAGTCCCATAAGGTTGTGTGGGCATGTAGGTAGTCCTTTTGTTCTCCATTCCAAACCTAGCCTTGATTGTCTCCTTCCACAGTGCCTGTTCCTGTGATGCAAATCTCCATAGCCATTTCATCAGAAGGCTTCGATTCTGCAGTTTTAGGTTCCTTATCCCCAAACCCCACTTTTTTGCTTTGAATGACTTCATCCCACTTTACAAGATGATATTTGTGCTCTTCCCATGGCAAGCGCTACCTCACCCCTTGCTTCGCAACCATTCCTTGCCACAAAAAATTTCTCCGGATAGCATCCATTCTGTCTATCACATTTGCAGGCATTGGGAAAACTGACATCATGTATGTAGGCATGACATCCAACACACTGTTGATGAGAGTAACTCTTCCACCTAGAGACAAATATTTGCTTTTCCAATTCACTAGCTTCTTCTCACATTTCTCCAGAACATTGTTCCATATGCCTTTTGACTTGCTCTTATCCCCCAAGGGCATGCCAAGGTACACTGTGGGAAGTTCTCCTATCTTTCCCCCCAGGATATTTGCTAACGCTTTTATGTTGGGCACTTTATTAACGGGGTAAATGAAACTTCGCTTCGAACAATATCAAGATGCATCACAAAAAATCAGGGTGTCATGAGCATATTGTAAGTGTGATATGGCCAGGCCCTGTCTATCATTCATGTTGGCATTGAAACCTCTTATCCATCCTTTTATTTGGGCTGTTCTGAGCATGTCATTTAGTCCTTCCATTGCCAGAATAATGAGAAAAGGGGATAGGGGGTCCCCTTGTCTTAATCCTCTCTGAGATGAGAAGAATCCAGAAGGAGATCCATTTATCAGAATGGAAAACTTCAAAGTCGTGATGCAGAATTTCATCCATTTTTCACCAAAACCCATATTCTCCAAAGTCTTCCAGAGGAATCCCCAGTGAAGGTGATCATAAGCTTTTTCAATATCTAACTTACAAAGGATCCCTGGGACCTTGCTTGCTGATCTTTCTGACATCCACACACTCATTTGCAATCAAACTAATATCCATAATCTGTCTGCCTTTTATAAAGGCCAATTGCTGAGCATCCACCAGCTTGGAGACTACTTTCTTGAGCCTTTCAGTCAAAAAATTTGATAGGATCTTGTAAATGCTTCCTATTAGGCTTATGGGTCTGAAGTCCTTCAACTCCTTTGCCCCAATCTTTTTTGGTATTAGTTCTATAAAGGTCGCATTGAAACTTTTTTCAAAAAAAAACTCTTAGCATGAAAGTTTTGTACTGCTGCAACTACTTCTTTATTGACCACATCCCAACAAGCTATGAAAAATGCCATGGTGTAACCGTCAGGGTCTGGTGCTTTATCCCTAGCACATGCCATAACACAATCCTTTATTTCCTTTTCACTGAACTGTTCTTCTAGCATGATGTTATCCATCTCATTCACCATAGTACCAGATCTGGCACTGAATTGGGGTCTCCATCTTTCTGTTTCAGCATATAAGTTCTGATAGAACTTAGTGATTTCTTCTTTGATCACTGTTGGTTCCCCTGTGCATTCTCCATTGACAGACAACTTGTCAATGTTATTGTACTTCTTGTGACAGTTTGCAGTTGTGGAAAAGCTTAGTGTTTATGTCCCCCTCTTTTAGACACAAAGCCCTGGACCTTTGTCTCCAAGCGATTTCTTCCCTCTTTGCATTTTCTTCAAATTCAACTGTGATAACTGCTCTCAAATAAATCTCATCATCTGTCAATTGCCTTTGGTCTTGAATTCCATCTAATTCAGCCAATTGATTTAGAATGCTTTGTTTTTGCAGTCCCAAGTTTCCTTGTCTTGTTTTACTCCACTGTTTGAGTTTTATCTTTCAAGTATCTCAGTTTACTTGCTAAGATAAAGTCTGGCCTTCCCCTAACATTGAGTGAGTCCACCAAATCTTCACCATCTCTTTGAAGTTTTCAGTTTGTAACCACCGGTTCTCAAACTTAAAATAAGAGTTTGATTTTTCCGAGTTCCCGCATTCTAAAATCAACGGACAATGATCAGAGATAACCCTATGCATAGTTGATTGTTTGATGTTTCTGAAGGAAGTCTCCCATTCTTCTGATATCAAAAACCTATCAAGTCTTGCTGCAGAGTCATGTCTTTCCCCTCTCTTCCACGTGAAGTTGTCTCCTGCTAGCTGAGGATCTGCTAGCTCCGAGAAAACTACTATAAAAAATGACATTCCATCTTCATTAATGAAAGGCTCGGTTATAGATTGCCTTTTGTGGGAAAGAATTAGGGATTGAATTGCTCTGTATGACAGCATTATTTCTTTATAGAAAAAACAGCTGTGTGTGGTGAGGTACATCTACGACCGATAGCCAATTTGGCCAAGTTTCTGCAAAGCCGAAAGTGTTTTTTGTTAAAAGAGAAGTTCTTATTTTAGAGAATTGAGACGTTTGACCAAGATTTTAGGATAAAAGATAAGTACTTTTGAGTAGTAGCAGGAGTTGTATTTTGAAAAGCTAAAAAACGCCGCTTTTCCCAAGAAGCATTTTTGGAACCATGGCCAATCCCAATTTTTTGATCTTATATTGGCAAAAATGGTTTTCACAATGATTAGCCAAACACAAAATGTTACTCTCCAAAAGTACTTTCTCGAGTCGAAAAGTACTTCTGACAAAAAACACTTTCCAACATAAGCAGATTTTAGAAGTTTGGTCAAACAGGTTATGAATCTCCTTACGTAAAATTGAGGAACATTATATCTTTTCTCAGTTAGATTATAGGACACTTAGCAAAACCTTATTCACTTTGCGATCATGCGCTATATGGTACTGAAAAGTCAGTTTCTTGTGAAATTCCTTGGTTATCACGATTTATCATGTATACATTACTACACTACTAACTGTACTGGCGACTAATATATCTTTCCTAATGTTACATTGCATGTTTCCTTCCCTTTGCAGAGACACCTATTGGATATTATTGACAAAGCTGCAGCAGACGATGTAATGATGGTTTTATCCGTTGCAAACATTTGCGATAAAGCATGTGAAAGATTGCTTTCAAGCTGCATTGAGATTATTGTCAAGTCTAATGTTGATATCATAACCCTTGATAAGTCCTTGCCTCATGACATCGTAAAACAAATCACTGATTCACGTGCTGAACTTGGTCTACAAGGGCCTGAAAGCAATGGTTTTCCTGATAAACATGTTAAGAGGATACATAGGGCATTGGACTCTGATGATGTTGAATTACTAAGGATGTTGCTTAAAGAGGGGCATACTACTCTCGATGATGCATATGCTCTCCACTATGCTGTAGCATATTGCGATGCAAAGACGACAGCAGAACTTTTAGATCTTTCACTTGCTGATGTTAATCATCAAAATCCCAGAGGATACACGGTGCTTCATGTTGCTGCCATGAGGAAAGAGCCTAAAATTATAGTTTCCCTTTTAACCAAAGGAGCTAGACCTTCTGATCTGACATCTGATGGCAAAAAAGCACTTCAAATTGCTAAGAGGCTCACTAGGCTTGTAGATTTTACTAAGTCTACAGAGGAAGGAAAATCTGCTCCAAAAGATCGGTTATGCATTGAGATTCTGGAGCAAGCAGAAAGAAGAGATCCACTACTAGGAGAAGCTTCATTATCTCTTGCTATGGCAGGCGATGATTTGCGTATGAAGCTGTTATACCTTGAAAATAGAGGTAGGATGTCATGTTTCTGCTTACTTCTCTTATAGATATACTCCTGTTTCTTAAGATCCAGGCCATTGTATATGATCTTCCACTTAGTTTGCTCCTGCTCCTCTTCTGACAGCCTATGTCTAGAATTTCAAATTTAATTACCAGTCTTATTTGCTATGGAAGTTTTAAGTGATATTTTGATATGTCTAATGGAGAACAAATTGTGGATGAGTTATACTATTATGTAATGACACATGGAGGATGACATATACTGTAGTGTCATAACAAATGAAGGATGAGATATGCTATACTTTAATATTTCTCAATTACCCTATAAAATTCTTCATATAGTATGCATGGGACGGGTGGGAAGAAAACTCGAAGATATGCTTTTCTTAATCTAGAAGTAGCTTAGGATTCATATCATGTTGCATGCAATCCACGATTGCGAGGTCAGTACCTATGAATTGGGGTGGTTTCTTTGTTTGATAATCTTCATCCTCTCTACTCTTTCACTCTAGCTTTAGACATTTATCCATGTCACTGATAGTGCTCTTAAGGCTTAGTCTATTTCAAGCAGCGTCTTCAGTCCAAGGAATGGGGTGGTAATGTTCTGTTAAAAGTGCAGCTAATTCACCCCCACCTGCTTCAACTCCAGTCTGGTATTAGGAGTGACCTTATGACCCTTTATTTTTTTCTTCTTTCTTTAATTTGATAACGGGTGACCTTGTGTCTCTCTTTTCCCCCTCGTATGTTATAGATCTCCCAGTTTGCTATAAATTCATTTGTGATCTCGTGATGAAGAACTTTTTGCTCTCTATGTTGCATTACTCACACTCCCATCTTTTACCATTCCTAAGCCGATTCTGATGATTATCCTGATATGTTGGGATGATTCTCTTTAATTTGCTTCCCTATATGAAGTTATTGTTAAGAACATTCTGTTTCTGTATATTGTCCATACTTAATTTAGAAGAAATATTTGTTTCAGCTTATTATCCATCCTACTCTCTTCGAGAATAGCATTTGTCACTGTATCATGCTTTTTCCATCCTAGTATGCCCACACATCCATCTCAACATCCTCATCTTCACAACTTTAATCTTCTAAACGTGCGAGTTCTTGATTGGCCAACCCTCCAGCCCATATAACATAGTCGGTCTAACCACTGCTCTATAGAATTTGCCTTTAGTTTTGGGAGTACCTTCTTATCACACAAGACTTCGGATGCAATCCTCCATTTCATTCACCTTGCACTAATATGATGTGTGATATCATTGTCAATCTCCCCATTTCCTTTGGATAATAAACCCAAGATACTTGGAACTTCCTCTCTTTTGAATGACATGTGTATCAAGATTCACTTCCATGCCAGCTTATGTGTTACGTCACTGAACTTGCACTCCAAGTATCCTATCTTGGTTCTACTAAATTTGAACCCTTTAGACTCCAAGGTGTGCCTCCAAACCTCCAACTTAGCATTAACTCTGTTACAGGTCCTGTCAATCAGAAATGTCATCTGCAAATAACATATGCCATGCACCTCTCCTTGGATATGCCATATCAATTCATCCATCATTAACACAAACAAGAACGGGCTAAGAGTTTATCTCTGATGCAACCCCATCACACTAGGGAAGTGCTCTGGGTCACCTCTTGTCGTCCTTACTCGGGTTTTGGCTCTATTATACATGTCTTTGATTGCCTTAGTGCACGCCACAAGTACACCTTTAGCCTCCAAGCATCTCCATTATGTTTAAAGGTAAAATAAATTAATCCTTTTTAATCAAAAACAGGTGATACATTTGTCAGGAAATTTTTAAAGGTGCCATATGGTTTTCTTCTCATAGTTTAAATTTGTGACGCATGATATCCTTGGCATTTTGTGATATATACAAAACTTGCTCAAGGTTAAGGCCTGAAGTGCAAGGTTATTTTTTCCTTCTAAACTAATATAATTGCTAAAATAAGAAAAAACAGCCGATTTCACTTTCCCTTCCTTATCCTTACTTCTTTTTCTCCTTCCTTCAACAACATACCTAGTGTAATCCCACAAGTGGGGTCTGGGGAGTGTAGAGTGTATGCAGACCTTACCCTTATAATTTGATATTTGTCAGATATGAGATAATATTTTACTTGAGAACTTATTACTTCAACTATTCTAACTTTGGCATTCTAACACTAACATTAAACATTCTGATGCACCCCACAAACTAAAAATAGAGACCAAAATGAACTTACCTATTTTAAAACAACAACAACAACAACATACCCAATGAAATCCCACTAGGTGGGGTCTGAGGAGGGTAGAGTGTACACAGACCTTACCACTACCTCATGGAGGTAGAGAGGCTATTTCTGAAAGATAATTTATTTTAAAACAGAAAAATAAATAGTTATTGGATAATTGTTGGAGTAGTAGCCGTCTTGTATTCTTGAAATGTCTATTAAGCAATACATCTTTGTCTAGTTCATAAACACATGGTATTAGAGCTTCTACGATATCTGAATGCAGACTAAAATTCACCTCCCACATAGTAGAGGTTGGCCTTATGATGCAAATCTAGCCAAAGTTTCTTTTACTTTTCATAACTTTACTGTTCTGGCCCTTCTGAACGGCCTCTTTAGCAGTATTACTCCTAGTTTTTTAGGACCATTTGAGTGCGCAACATGCATTTTAAATGACCCTTTGGTAGTACTGCACTCCTTTCATTGGTTGTTAAGATAGCATGGTGGTTCTTTTCAATGCCCTGCCTATTTTGCTGATTGGGCTGATGGCACTGTGCTTTTTCTGGTGATTGTTCTGCTGGGGTACCTATTTCATGGCACTGCCTCTTTCCAATCATTTTTCATCAAATTCAGTCAGATCTCCTAATTCACTTTTTATCACTTTCAGACCCTTTCTCTATTTTTTCTTTTCTCTAAATGTCTTGTGGCTTCTTTCATTTGTTTGATATGTTTTATTGAGCTTTGATACCCTGCGCGAAATAGAGAGAAAATGTAATGTCTTGATGATATGGTAAATACAAGACATCTATTTGTAGGTGTCAGGTAGATTAAACATGATGTTTGTCCTATGGGAAATGATATCTAATTTAGGAACTTTAACATTCTAAAAATCAACACTTCACACTCTTCACTGTCAGCTTCTGTTACTTTTTCATTGTTATCTTCTTCTTTCTCTTCCATACATAGGTAAAACATAAAGAAGGGCTGAAAAATGAAATTTACTCTCTTTAGTTTCTCCTTTCAGAATTTATCATCATTTCCTAATTTCTGTTGCATTTATCATATTTTTAAATGAGGGGGGTTATTTTAGTCCTGGGGGAAGGGGGGTTGCAGGGATAATAGTTTGGAACCTTTGTTGCTCGGACTCTCCAAAATTATTGTTGCACCCATGTCAACTCCTTCCAAAACAACTACTTTTGGAGGATCCGAAGAATCCAAGCAACATTGTTTGGAACTAGCCCAACTTCATTTAAAATGTGTAACTCACAAGTCACAATGTTACTAGTTTGGAAGGAAAACTTAACATTTTCACTCAGACCTTATAAAGGATATTCTTAATGTTTGCGGAACGAGTGCTGCTTATGTTTGATACACTTAAATTAGACCTATTTAACCTTTTTTTTAAAAAGGAAATGTTCTTTCATTTCCAAAGGAGGTCACAAAGTTGTCCTATTAATGGGTGGGTGGTCAAATGACATTTGATTATGGTTAATGAACTATTTGTATTAGTGAAAAGGAAATAGTAAACCATTATACTGAAGATTGACTAGTTGATTGTCTTTCAGTTGGTCTGGCTAAACTCCTTTTTCCCATGGAAGCAAAAGTTGCAATGGACATTGCTCAAGTTGATGGCACGTCTGAATTCCCCCTGGCTAGCATGAGGAAGAAGATAGCTGATGCACAGAGGACAACAGTGGATTTGAACGAGGCTCCTTTCAAGATGAAAGAGGAGCACTTGAATCGGCTTAGGGCTCTCTCTAGAACTGGTAAAGATATTTTCAGCTACATCTATCACCAAATCCTCATTCTTTATGTTTCTCGTTTTTTCTATCTTGATCTGTGTACTGTTAGCATATGAATTATGAGCCCAGTGGTTGTCCCTCTTTTTCTGATTTTTATTATATTTGATTCTTGTTTTTATTTCCGGGGGGTGAGGGGTGGCAGGAGGGGTATCAGAAAGCCATATTCTCCCTATATGAGATATAAATGGACTAGAGCAATTTCAGGGTCAAAATGTTCTCTTTAGTTCCTGAAAACAATGAAGCTGCTTGATTGTGTACTGACTGGAGTAAAACAAAGTCACTTTATTCTTCCCCCATCTCCTCCACCAAGCTTTTTCCTACTTGCAGCCCATTTTGATTTTTGGTACATTAAACATTTAAATTTCTGAATGTTGTGCTTTAAAGTCCTTCATGAGATTTGATTATAAAGCATTGTGTACTTGCAGTGGAACTTGGAAAACGGTTCTTTCCACGTTGTTCAGAAGTTCTAAATAAGATCATGGATGCTGATGACTTGTCTGAGATAGCTTACATGGGGAATGATACAGCAGAAGAGCGTCAACTGAAGAAGCAAAGGTACATGGAACTTCAAGAAATTTTGTCTAAAGCATTCACGGAGGATAAAGAAGAATTTGCTAAGACTAACATGTCCTCATCTTGTTCCTCTACATCTAAGGGAGTAGATAAGCCCAATAATCTCCCTTTTAGGAAATAGATTTTGTATTAGGAGATAGATATGAGGAAGAAACATAGGACTCTTTTTCTTTTCATCATTTGATGCGTTATACATACAAACACATGTACCATAAACTTGTATTGTGAAAAAGGATAATTTTATTACTAGTTGAGAAGCAATCATTTGAAAGTGAAAAAAATAAAATAAAAGGAGAAGGTGAGAACACGTAGGTATTGCAATTGAGATTTGGCTTCTACTCTTTTTGGAAAGGTGACAGGATCTAGAAAGACATTATGTCCATGATTAATGTGGTCACTTGCTCCTTTTGGCAAAATGGGACACCCCCACCTAGAAGATAAGATATGTAGCAATTGTTAATATTATTATTATTATGAGTTAATGACTAATAATTGTTCATTTTGTGGTTCTAATTTAAGCACCTCATGTATGATTTTGGCTGAAGTTTCCAGTTAATAGGTTGCTGCATTTTAAAGCCATACAGTTGTATTATTCTGGAATAGGCTAAAAAGGAATACAGATTATTCAGAATGTCAAAAATTGGGGAACAGGCACCTATCTTGTCTGCTATTACTGACTTGGCTAATATTCTCCGAGTTACTTCTAATTCACTATGCGTTGTGATGAGATGATAAGTATACTTCAATTCGAACTCTTTGTTCAGAGTTGCGTGGGAAGTTTTTTGGATTTGATGAAGAGCACTTTAACCTTAAAATGGAAATATTTTGAAACAAGTAAAAAGGGAACAAAGAGTACTATTTGAAATAACTATTTACAATAAGATGGACAATTAATGACAGACAAATAATTTTTTTATTTTGTTTGAAATTTATGAAGTTGGATAAGATGAATTATTTTGGTTATACTTTTTCAAAAAGGGAGAAAACAAAACACTTTATTTGAAATTTGAAACACTTTTTAAAAATTAGACTAAACTTCAAATTAGGTTTTGGAAATTTAAAGAATGTCCAATAAAAATGTAACACATAACATAAAGGGGGTCCAATGTTTTGCATTTTATTGGTGTATGTGAAAAAAGTTTTCGAGTTTCCCTACTCTTCTTAGCCCAGAGGATGGTTAAAAGAGGAGTCTGCGAATTACTGACTTCCGAGCAAGAAGTATATGAGAGACCCCATCCCGCACCAATGCAGCCTCGATCCTCTTCTAGAAGACCCCATCCCGCACCAATGTGGCCTCGATCCTCTTCTAGAAGAGGAACTGCTTCGATCCTCTTTTCGTGCAGCCTCGATGCTCTTCTAGAAGAGGAACTGCTTTTCTAGGATACCAAAAAAGAGTGAGAGATAACATCACCAGTATATCACGGATTAAACAGTTTGATTTTGTGAAATATATTTCTGAATATTCATAAATATTAGATTGATTAATAGTGTTGATGTAATTTCCAAATACGCAGATTTTCGTTTGAGGGAATATGAAAGATAGGGGGAAACGGTACTCTCCCAATTCTCATAGGAGATTGTAAAAATAACACAAAAGATGTATATAACATAAAACCTTTGTAGAATCTTTTTCTGGAAAATTATTGCATTCAATTTCTCTTAACGTTTTTCGATTAAATAACATGCAACTCTGAATCCCCCCTCAACAATGGAGGGTAACAAATAAAGTGGGAGGGAGACCAACTACATATATACATCAAAGGTGAGAAACTGTATTAGTACTGCTAAAGCAGGAAGAAAAGACCATCATATTATAATTACTACTAATACTATGCATGAAACTAACATTCATTCATATTCTGGTTCTACATTTTAATATTAATATTCTCCTCTGCACCAAACCCCTATCAAACTAATTAACCTAATTTGTTTTTCTTCATCTTCTGTAAACATTGTTAGTTACTACCAACTGATAAACATTCATTGTGATCTTCTTATGCTAACTAGTTGTTGGATTGGACCATCGCTAATTTAAGGCATACACTTGTACTCGGATGGGTTTGAGATCAAATCCTCAAGTTCAAGAACAATCTCACTATGATACTTATCTGTTTCTGCTCCATTCTCACAAATCATGTCATCTTCCATCAGCTTCTCCCACAATATATAGTTCTCAGATACCATCTCTGGGCTGCTGCTATTATTTCCCTTACCTTTTTGTTCCTCAACTGGACTGTTCGATGATTCATCACAAGAGAAAAGTGTTTGTATCTCCGACTTAATTGTTGTGTACTCCTCTTGATTTTCATCACTACACAACCTCCTCTTTTTTGTCCCATTCTCTACCGTTGTAGTCTTCCCCTGTTTCATCTTCACAAACATAGGGTTGTTGAACGTTTTCGCCATGAAGATCACCATATATTTTTGTTTAGTTTCACTATTCTGTAACCTCTCCTTCATAGTAGCTAAATAGTTATCAGTGCTCTCTTGTTGTTGTTTTAGCTTCAGAATTTCCATCTTCAATGTGTTGTGATCCTTTTTCAGCTTTTCTATCTCCGCCGCTTCAGTTCCATCCTTGCAACAACCTCCTACTCCTACCCAAGATTTTGCTACTCCTCCTCCTTGTTGAGGATACTGCTTTCTTCTCTTGATATTTACCAGCAAATGCTTCTTCCCTTTCTGAAAACCCTCATTTGCAAATTCCCATCTGTCTGAATCAATTTTCCTGAAACGCTACAAACCCACAAACTCAAAATGTTAAAAAAACCACCATAATCAAATACAAATTAACACAAAAAAACAACTACAAACCCGATTACTTTTGCAATTATTAAATTTAAAAACCCAATTATTAACCTTTGACATCGACGAGAGGGAGTTGCTCGGAGGATGGTACCAACCCGAAGGTTGGTAGTTCGAGTCTAGCAAGGGAGCAAAAAGGAAAAAGGGTGGGAGGGTAAAAAAAAAACCTTTGACATGGTCATTATAAAATTCAACAAATTCTAGGTACACCCAAATTACAAATTCACAAAAGACAATTGAGTTTACTTTCAAAATTAGAACAAGCAGATACTGATAAGGCTCGGTATAGAAAATGAAGTACAAATTGGAGTTGATTGTTAATTAATTAAGCAAAAAAGGCCAACTTACATAGGTATTAAGCTGGCGGATAAAGCTAGAGAAGTTGTTGTGCTTAAAGTGTTTAGGTAGAAGATGAATTGAAAATTTGTGAGGATCCCAAACAACAAAGCTGTTTTGATTGTTACTCCATGAGATTATAGAGTCTGTATTTGGATCATCCACCATTTCAAACGTCTTCTTCAAAAACGGAGGTGGACCTACATCACGCAACCCATCCAAAGGCTTTGGCAGTGAACAAGTAAAATCCCCAATAATGTCATCTTCATCAATAAATATCACTGGTTCTTCTTTCACCTCTACTACTACTCCACCATTAACATTCTTCTCATTCTCATTCACATCAATCACCATGGTTTTCTCCTCTCTCATTGTTTCCTCTTCCATCACTGTTGAGTACAAAATTGGGTTTCTTCTTTTGGGAGAATATATATATATATATATATATATATATATATATAGGATGTATAGTTGGGGGAAGCGGTGAGCTGAGAGGTGTGGAAAATTGAGCAAATAACTAAAAGCGATGTGTAACGGACCGTTTCAGACCATCTTGCCATTTGGATCTCTCATTTCTTTTTCCCACGTCACTCACTCCCTCAATTTTTATCAATATGTTTCTTTCACCCACACCCTTTATATATACTTTGTCCTTACTCTTTATTATTATATATAATATTACGGAAAAAAATAACTCTTGATGTTAAAATACAAATTATATCTATTTAAATGAAATGATATAAATTAATATAGTATTATATTACAAATGTGTTACTCCTTATTTTTTTGTTTCTTACTTGATACATGTAATTCATCATAAGAAAACTAATAATGCCTTTTCAATATTTTATATATATAAAAAAAGAATGTGTTACTCCTTATTTATGGTATCTTACTTGATACTTGATACATGTAATAGAAAGAAAGCTAATAGTGCATATGGTATTCAATATTTATAAAAAAATGAGTTACTCCTTATTTATTGAATCGTATTACTTTATCCATTTGGGGTCTATTAGAAAGTTTTTATTTATGTTTAGGGCCTTTAAAGTAAAAGAAAAAGAAGCAAGAAGGGGCAAAAGCAAACTTTATCCAGTTATTGAAAATCAAATACAAACAATAAAAGAGTAGTCAGTCTGGTGTCTGTGTTGGCAGATTGCTACGTTAGTAGTGCAGGCGAACAGATGCCAGGTGGCATACACTTTTTTCCACTTTAAACAGGACCATTACATTATGGGGCCTACAACCGAGTGCTTGTAATGGGTGGGACCCAAATATCTTTGGCTATTTGGCAAGAAACGTGGCATGCTTGTATGAATGCCACCAAAGGTATCTAATGACTACTTTATTTTAGTTAATCAATAAATAAATTTGATCGCACTCATAACAAAATATTCTCCGCCATTTCAAAAATAATGACTTTTCGCTTTAGTTCGTTTTTAAAAAAAATGTGAAATAGTCTTATGGACCCTTATATTTGTATGCGTTTATATTTTGAGTCATTCTATTCAACACTTTGTCAACTAAACTTTTAAATCATTAAAACACAATATTTTAAAATATTTTCTCATTAGATCATTGTGTGTGTAATTCAACCTCTTGCATGTGTAATTCCATGTCATTTTTTAATGACACGTAAGAAATTAAATATTAAGAAAATAAAAAAATTCAAATATTTAACTTTTGGAAATTTGTAAGTAGCCATGTTTTTCTATCTCCATATGTTAGCGGAAACGTAAAATTAAAAAACAAGGAAGAACAATAATATTTAACGTGGTTCGGATTAGAATTATCCTACTTCCACCAGAGAACAACTGCACCAATATTTATTTCACTCCAAAAGAGTATAAATAAAATACTACAAGGGAGAAGATCAAATGCCTTAGAAGGTGAGAAGGCAAGTGAGAGCATGTCTTGAAAATAAACTAAGAGCTACCTATTTATAAGAATGAATTATTCCTAGTGATGTCACCCATGACATCACTATGTATCAAAATCTCAAGATTAAACATGTGAAATCATTTTATAGTTTACCTAAATTTCACCTACCAAAATACTATCTTGACTTTTATTTTGAACTAAATAAAGAATTATCTTCCTACCAAATCTTCATATTAATTAGTCTTCCATTGTATTTGATTCCACAAAAACCAAATCAACGCTTTCAATCTCCACCTTGATTTGCGTTCCGAGCATGCGTATAA
This sequence comes from Solanum acaule, assembly GCA_036250505.1. Taxonomy (NCBI): domain Eukaryota; kingdom Viridiplantae; phylum Streptophyta; class Magnoliopsida; order Solanales; family Solanaceae; genus Solanum; species Solanum acaule. The sequence goes on from JAJOOR010028727.1 coordinate 13,981, forward strand.
ACAACTCCGGCCAAAACTTCTAAACTTACTGGACAATCCCATTGTAAGAAACAAGAAGAATCAAACATTTGTTGAACTTACTAGCTCCACCTAGCAATTGTTCCCCCAGAGTTGCATTAGTTGATGCATACTCCCGCCAAGTCCTTGCAGTGTGCAAATTTGGCAAGCGGGACTATCTTGGTCAACATGTATGCAGCGTTATCGTCTGTGACAACCTTTTCAACCTTGACAGCTCCCTCTTCAACGACATCCCGAATGAAATGGAATCTAACATCAATGTGTTTGCTGCGGTCATGAAATCTTTGATTTTTAATCAAATGAATAGCACTTTGACTATCACATCTTAGAATTGATTCCCGCTGAACCAAACTCAATTCTACCACCAAACCTTTCAACTAGATATCTTCTTTCACTGCCTTCGTTGCTGCCATATATTCTGCCTCTGTTGTAAACAAAGCGACAATCGACTGTAAAGTCGATTTCCAACTAATGGCACTGCCAACGAGAATAAAGATATATCCAGCTGTGGACCTCCTTCTATTAAGATCCCTTAAACAGTCAGAATCTACATAATCGAGAATTGAAATACCTTCACTTTTTTGAAAGATTAGATCAACATCAGAAGCTTCTTTGAGATATCTCAATATCCACTTAATAGCTTCCCAATGCCTTTTTCCTAGATTCGCCATATAACTGCTTACCACACTTATAGATTGAGCAATCTATGGACGTGTGTACACCATAGCATACATAATGATGTCAACTACTGTAACGACTCAAAAAATGATAGGTTAAACAAGAGCCTATGACTTTGTGTTGACTTTATAATGAGGTTCTATGAGGGGTTTTTATGTAATTTCATTTTAATTGTGTTACATCCGACAATTTAAAATGAATATGAAGTAGCTTGAAATTGGAAGTAGT
>JAJOOR010028728.1:0-13780 GCA_036250505.1 Solanum acaule
CCCCCCCCCCCCCCCCCGTGGTTAGCACATAATCAGATTGTTGAAGAGATGTTCCTATATTCATAATGATAATTGAGTAGGTGGAGTTTTTTTTGGAACTGGTTTCTTGTAGAGTAGGTGGATGTTTTTAAGGTCACACATTGTTGACATTAGCCAACAAATGAGAATCGGCCACATTGAAGGGCATTTTTGAAGGCATTAAATGAAATAGGCTCTTCCTTTTTTAATAGCTCAAGATTTTCATGAGGTGCAACATACTTCAACAATGATACACTAAATGCGTTGTTAATCAAGTTAGTCTTTCCAAATTTTCAGCCTGGAAAATATCTTTACACTACTATGATATAACTTGTTGAGAATGCACTTGATTCTGTTGAATCCATCTCCGATCTTCCAGTTGTAGAGATAACCATGTAAGTGATTATTTTGTCTTATTTTAGATAACTACTTTAATGAGCTACGGAGATCCATTAATGGGAACCTCTCTTAAAAGCTTAGTGTTGTTTTTTGTTTTGCTTCTTTAGTGAAGAGATTGGTAGAAGTAAATTCAATTCCATGATTGGTCTAGCTGACCGTGAACGTAGATATGAAGCCCGATATGATGATTTTGAGACAACAAAGGGCTCGTGAGGTGTGTAAGCAGTGATTTACTCTCACTTAGATGGCATTGTGATTTATATCTTATGCTCACAGTTTGACATTTAGCAATATATTTATCAAATAAACTCGATTGAACTCATCAGTAAAGCTCCAAGGAAAAGAGTACAAGTTCACAAAGTTACTAAGTAACCTAAATCATGCTGATGATCAAAATATTGATTACTTAAGCTACTGCTTCCAAACAAATTCAATAGAAAGACAGAAGATCATTGAAAAATAAAAATGGAAGTTTAATGTGCCCTTCCCCCGGGATTTGGACTAGTGGTGAGAGAGTAGCTCATGATGTAATAATAGAAGAGCAACATGTGATGTGTGGGTTAGGCGCCTGTAATGGATCTGAACGTTGCTGTAGACACGAGCCTGGTATTTAAGCTAACAAGTGTAGAGAGGCGGTTCTTTATCCACTAAGTTTTAATTTGTGAGTCATTGATTATTTCTTTTGAGTGATCATATTTCAACGAAAACCTTTTGCTAGTACGTTCAGTTGTAGAGAGTTCTTTCATTTTGCATCTCATGACATCGAGTTCCCTGAGGCATGGTTATTTATTCAACTTCGATGAAATTATTATGTTGCATAAGAAACATAGAGTGATGCTTACATCCTAACCCACTATTATCACTTAGTTAGGCCGAAATCTGAAAGTCTTCTGCTTGTTCAACTTTGATGAAATTAATCATCTGTGTGCATAGGGACTTGGTGATGCTTATTATCTGATCACTCCTCGTAGCATCACTTAACTAAGGTTTACACACTTCAAATTATGCCTTCCTTAATCCACATGAACATTAAATGTGACAATTAGGCATGCGCCAATGCCATATTGGTTAGGTAAATAAGAAAATTAGATTGTTTGACCCCACGTCTAGACAGGGGACCTAGTGTGTAAGATAGCATTATATAACTTTGAGACTTTCTAGCTCTCTTTAACTGTAAATTATTTGATAGTCTGCATTTTTATATCTGAGCAATTCTGTTTTTACTTAACCAGCAAGGTTAATGCTGAGAAGGTTGTTGTATCTGGGAAGAAGAGGAGCCAAAAACTTTATAGGAGGCACTCCGGCAGTGGAGACTTTTGATCAACTGCAACAGAGAATTCCTGAAAGAATCATTGAACATGTTGTCTGTGGCATGCTTCCCAAAGAAAGGGTCAGTATGCGTTACAATTTGTGTTGTTTCATTCCATACTAGAGCTATATAAGTTTTCTTAATTATGTTGATTAACCTAAAGAAGATGTTTGGCAATTTACATATAATGTTGGGGACGAAGTATCACTTATCAGTTATTAGGGACTCCATTAATAACTCTCATCTCCCATAGCGGTAGCATTCATGGAACATACAATATACTTGTGTGTGTGTGTAATATTTATTTCTACATACACATATAAACCAACCCCACTTGGAACTAATGATTTTAAATCCTAGATACGCCTGTGCATAAAAGAGTATTACTTCTTCGAATGGAGGGTTGTATGGCTATTGTTTACACTTCTAAATCAAGGCAGATGTGAATTATGCAACGTGTCTTCTCATGCTTCTGGTTTTCTTTATTGTGTGCATGTAGCCCTCACTTAAATGAAATTGACAAGGTTATTTATTGGATCTCAGAATTGGTGGTGATTGCACTTGCTTTGCCTTGAATCACTGGTTACAATCAGTAGAAAAAAGATTTTCTGCATTTTTTACATTTTATATACTCCACATTCTAAAATGATTCAATTTTCTGTTTATGCAGCTTGGTAGACAACTATTTACACATCTTAAGGTGTATAAAGGTCTTGAACATCCTCATGAGGCACAGAAACCTGTTGAATTGCCCATTAGAGACAAGAGGATACAAAAGCAGCAGTGAACTCCAAGTGATTCCACCGAGGAGCAGCTCTCATTTTTCGCTGTTGATACTCCTTTAAGTTGTCTGTTTAACTTCATATTTGAACGGCAATATTGTACCTAGGCTCCTGCTTTTCTTTTGTATGTCTTTAGTAGAGGTTTTCCAGTACAAATTTATTTGCCTACTCCTTTTCTAAGCCATTGATGTTCTTTAGGTTTCAGTTCTAATGAATATTTCTTCGATGGTTTTTCCTCGTCGTTGTGTTTGAGGTTTTATAAGTTATTCAATTTGGCATTCTAAGTTCCATGCTCACATGGTGAGAGCTAGAATTTGAATTGTGTTTTTGGGAAAAGAAGTAAAAGTTCAACATTTTGTGATGGAAAGTTGAAGATTCAAAAAATGACTTGAAATTCACTTTTGCACCGGTTTTTAATAGAATTTTTTTTTTCACAATCAGGTTAATACTTTGTTCACTTTCACAAACTGACACCGACTTGCAAGTTAAAAGACCATTATTTTTACAGATGAAACTAGAAAAATAAATGCTTTGAATATTTTTGATACAACTGCAGCGATATGTTTGCCAGGATGAGTGACCATACAACAGCAAAACTTTTACGTAAATTCAAAACTGATTGATTAAAATTTGTTCATTTTGCTTGGTAGTGAAGTTGAGGCCTTCGTTAAATCGTGGTCATGAAACCTGATTCTTAACATTTCTCATATATTTGGTAGAAGAGTTGAAGGATCAGAAAGAACATCTACACTTGCCTGCCAACAAAAAAAAAAGTCAAGTGAACCTCCAATGAATATAGTCTCCTAGTGTTAAGGACTCAATATCACATCAAAATTGTGAAATAAACTACTTATCATAAAAAAGACAAAAAAAACAATGAACCCACTGGTGGGTTGTCAAGGCTTAGGCACTAATGGATCTTTTGGTCCTAGTCCTAGTATAAAATTTGGAATTACATTTATCGCGTGTTTGTACAGTGTTCTTGGCTGATACGATATAAATCTATCCCATATGCAAGGTGGCATTATAATTCTAGGGACATCCTTGGTCCGGCCCCTAAGAATAGCGGACTTCTTGCTATGAACCACTATCCAATATGTTTGTACTTTGCCAACTTACATGGAACTATTACACTTGCCCCATGGCACCAAAAGCCAAGGAAACTAGAGAGAGATATGTTTTACAAACTCACGTTTAATCAGGGGTCAATGCCCATGAAAGCAGTCTAGAATGCATAGAAATAATCTTCTTGGAATTAATGTCCAGAAAAAGATATCTTAAAAATTGAACTTAAGCATAAAAGAGTTAACCAAAAGAGGTCATATGAAGTTTTAATGGGAGATCAATGCAGCGTCCCATGAAGGAATTAAATGAGTTCAATATGAAGATTCTTTGGATGAAAATTGTTTCGTGTTGCCTGAGAACTGAAACACGTTAACATGTCTGAATGTTGACTGTTTTACTTCAAAAATAAAAAAGTGAACTTTTCTTTTCCTTTCCAGATAAGCTTGGAAATGTCAATCTCATTTTCTAAAGTAGCATTTCCAAAAGTGAAAGAAGAACTTCCATGCAACAATCTAGGTAATTTGCTGGGAAACCACAGACAAACCCAGGATCTGAGAACTCAAGTTTTTCCACTTTTGGTCTAACGAAATCATATCATACCTCGAGATATCTTGTTATCAATGTTTTGGTGCTGAAATTGAAGCCTTCAACTGATTCTCCTTTCTTACGAGATGCATGAAGTTGCTTTCTAACTTGAGTCGCTAGAGACTACAGAAGACATTAATAAACAAGGTAACTCGGTATTATATTAATTAGTATCATAGAATGTTCAATTACTCAATTTTAAGGCATTCTCTTAGAAGTACCTTTCCTAGCTCCACACCCCACTGATCAAAAGAATTGACACACCATACAAAGCCTTGGACTGCAACTTTGTGCTCGTAGATGACCATTAACTGAAAGAGGGAAGATGATATTGTTAAGATGAGATTAGGGATCACAAGAAGAGGCATGTGTCTTTACACGAGGATAATTTTCTTATAAACCAAAGGAATCCAAACAACTTCCATGTTCTAAGCGGCAAAAAAATAGTGAAATATTATCCAAACTGAATAAGACCAGAACACAAAAGAAGTTAAGGCATGTTGTGAATGAATTGATTTAACTTTGAATTATCACTCTTACCAACCTATGATTACTTTTACACCACTTCGACAAAAGCGAGAATGAATAGCGAAGAAATCAAACGACGTCACATATACACTCACAACTGGAATCAAATGAGTGTTAAAACATTTGAAACAAAGCAAATTAATTCACTTTGTAGGTACGCATTGAATCAATCATCTCCCAAACTATCATCAAAATATTGAAAGAACTTCATTTACAGTTCAACTAACTAGTCATAACTCATGTAACATCGAATGAGTTACTGCCTCAATGCACCTAAACAGTCAAACATCACAACACTGTAACTACCACATATTTAACCAAATATGATCAATTTAAAGATATAAAAAAACTAATACATTATACTCCAACAAAACCTATTTTAACTAACCAAACCACTAAGGAAAATATGACTTTCAATCCATGCTAAGTGCAAGAAGCCAACATATAACATCATTATTCACAGTGGACAAATGATACCTGAATAACAAAGATTTACCAATAAGTAGCATGATGCAAATATATACTTTAAGTTTTTTTTTAAAAATAAGTCGACTCAAAATAACACATTCACGAGAAAATCAAAGTTTAACACGATTTTGAAACCCACCTAAAACGAACAGAAAATACAATATATTGAAATATTCAAACTCTATTAAGGCATAACAAACTATTTCGTACAGTAACAAAACAACACACATAATTCTTAAAGAGAGAGTGAGAGAAAGATAAAAGTGAGAATATTATGGAGGAAGGAGGTTACCTTTCTTGAAGTAGCGTTCTGGGACAACGACAAAGTGATTATACCACCTATGAGCTGAGAATTTCGATGAACCCGAAAGTGTGATGAACGGAACAAGAGAGTGCAACTAAAACCCGAACTAGTTCTCCTCTCCATTTTGAGTGTATTTCTTATATATTTCTATATCTATTTCCGCTTCCAACCCCTTTTGTGAGTTGTTCTCTTCTTCGTAGGTAAGTTGTGGCTAACCTTAAAGAATAAAGAGAAAATGAGAGGAAATATTAGGTCGGATTGAGGGAGGGAAACAGATGAAAGAATGGGATAGGGATGAAATTTAAAATTCAAAATTTGGAATTCCTCTTTCATGGACAAGAATATACAAATTGATTCCAAACCTCAACAAATAAGAATGGAGAGGAGGGGAGGTGGACAACTTTGATTGATTCAAGTGCCCTTGAAGCTCGACGTGGCAAAATCCCTTGCGAGCAAGGACGGGGGACGTGGCTACACATGTTGTATGAGCGTACTGTTGTCAGTGGCATACGTTGGACTACTTCATTTTTCTTAAAAATATAAACTTTTGATTAAATTTTAAAAAAAAACTGTATATTATTTAAATTAGATAATATTATAGAATTTTAAATTAAATCACTCACATCTTCATATTATTAAATAAAGTTTTATACATCATTATTTAAAAGATTGTATTGCAAATAAAAGATTACCATCTTTAAAAGAAAATGGAAAAAATAAAAAATAAAAAGTTATAGGGCAGAAAAAAGAAGAAGTTAGAAAGAGATGATTCAAATCATATTAATAAAGCTCAATTCAAGTACATTACTACCATTGTCTCCGAGATTTGATATTTTGAAAGGTATACATAGTATCCTCGTTAGAAACACGACTAAATAATTTTATATCTATATATATATAAATTGATGTTTGTAAAAAAAAATTAGAATAATAGCTCTCCATTACTACACAATTAAATTTAGAACAATATGATTTAATCTGCACAATTAACTATTCAGGATCAAATAATAGAGGATTGCAAATACAAAAAAATAGAATAATTATTATGAACAAGTAAATATAAAAATTCAAGCACATAATAAAATAAATAGAATAGCAAAAAAATACTAACATGATATGGAGATTCGAGATGCCGAATAACGATAATGGATGAACAAGAACGGAAAGAAAATTGAAGAAACTCAGAAGTAAATATATAAATATAAGGATTTAAGGAGTCAACACTATTTTTATTCAACTATAATTCTAATCGATAAAGGACTCAAAGATTTTGGTTTTATTTTAATTTGTAAAAATAAAAAAGAGTAGTTAGATTTTGAAGGAATTAGAGTGGATCGGTAGGTTTTTAATGAAGGGACCTACTGTTTTGAATTTTAAACAAAAAATTGTAAAAACTAAAAATTATAAAACATGGAGAAAAAAATAATAAATTAAGAGAAAAGAAAAAAAAACATGAAGAAAACGCGAAAAAAACACCTACAAGGGAATCGAACTCGGGACGCAACACATTCAATATAGCGCCCCTGCCATCTGCGCTAGGACCATTCTCATGTAAGGAGTGTCCTTTTAATTCATTTTACCTTTTAATGTTTTTTTTGTTTTTTATATAAGTATATTCTGTAAAAAAAAATTGACGAAGCCGTTTCACGTGACACACCTTACATGTACATAAATTCACCCCTGACTGTTGTACAAGTTGTCGAGGTGAAGGGGGAATACGACGTACTAATAGTACAAGTTGTCTAGGCGAAGGAGGAATACGACGTACTGTTGTACAAGTTGTCTAGGCGAAGGAGAAATACGATGTATTGTTGTACACGACTGGAATCGTGTTTTACGCCCTGTGTTTTGATGTGTTGTTGTTGTTGTATTCACGTTGTGTGATTAATGAATGTTTGTGAGCGTTACTGATGTGAAGACGTTGTGTCCTATGTGAATGTTGGAAGTGTTGGAATTAAAGATTTGTAGTAGACGTCGTGTGCATATACGTTGTTGTTGCCGCTTGGAATTCTGTATTGTTGCTGCTTGTTGTATGTATTGTAAACGTTGGAGTTGAATGTGGGCTGGGTGTTACAGGAATGGGGTCGGTGGGGCTGGCACAATTTTTGTCTTTTGATGGGTTGGAGGTGAGGCAACAGAGAGGTTACATTTGTAATTAACAATTTAGCCAAATGAAGCTAAGATTGTAGTCAAATTGAGTTGGTTTGGTGGATACGACTATAATTTTAATAGGACAAATTAATATAATTAACTACGAGCTTCTTAATCTTAACGAAATGAAATAGTTAACCTAAATATAAACTAATTGACTCATAATTTAAACTAAACTAATTTAAAGAAATATTTATCTAAAAATATAAAATCTTTCGTGCTTCGTTAATTTTTCAAACGATTTAAAATAATTAATTTTATGAAATTCAAGTTATTTTTGTATAATTTTTTCACTTTTGAATTTTTTTTTTAAAAAGTATATATATATATAGTAATTACATTGGATGGTCAAAATTGGTCGTCAACAGTAATTACACAACCTAGTAATTACATTGACCTTATTGTTTGCCACAATATAATCAGATCGTAATTACTATGTACTCTTTGGTTGCACAAGTGTAATCATAAGTTTATATTGATTTTTAAAAATAAAAATTAATCATCTAAAATTAATAAATTATTTTAGACAAATAAGAGCCTTTATAAATGATATTAAATTGAATATTTAAGATATATATTGGCTTTTGATAATATATTAATTAATAAAAATATGTCCTTAACTAATATTATAAAAAAAAATCTTTTTTTTATATTTTAATTAAATTAATCATAAAAACTAAAAGTACAAAATTTCTATGAACATCAGAAAATGCATGTTTGACAAAAAGATTAATATTTAAAAATATTTGACAAATAGATAATCTATCAAGTCTAACTTAAAAAAGATAGCTTTCTATGTAAAATATCGAGTCAATATCTCAAAAAGTCACTCAACTTTGATAATTTATCTAGCAAAGTCATTAAACTTTGTTTTGTATCAGTAAAATCACTCAACTTAAACCTTTGTATCGATAAAATCACTCAACTTAAACATTTGTATCAATAAAATACTCAACTTAAACCTTTGTATCAATTAAATTTATCATTAAAAAAATTTGACATAGCAAAATATTTTCTTTTTTATGTCAGGTAAATATAAACTCCATAAATAAATAAGAAAAAATTAAAATCATAAAACAAAAAGAAGAAGAAAAAGGACTCGTAAAAAGAACCCTGTTCCGCCTAGGTATGTTTTAGAAATCAACATTTTTAAAAAATTTAATTAATCTAATTTTAATTTTTTATATATTTATATATATTACTATATAAGAAATGAGAATAAGGAACCTCCTCTCCGTCAACATGTCAGTTATTTGGAGTTGACATTTAATTTGAGGCTATTTTAGTCCATCCATGCCTTTCCAAAGCTGTTTATAGCTTTTTCTATAACATGTGTAGTAAGTTTATACAAAGTAATCTATTTTCCATTAAAATGCAAAATAAGCTCTTTTTCAATTGCTTTAATGTTACTTTAATAATAACTAATATAAATGCTAGTAATACTTATCATATTTAATTAATTTGTCAATTTGGAAATAGTTGAATAATTAGATTTTCTCATTTTGATAAATAATATAATCAAGTAGTTATGAATATTATATTTAGTGTGAAAAAATTATGAATAATTGAATAACATGTATAAGATCTGCCAATTCGATTGAACATGCGAACAATATAACAAGATAGAATAATAAGTGTTATATTAAATGTATGGTTCACTGGTGTAACTTGTAAATAATTAGTATTTATTGACTTGATAAGACATGTGTAAAACTTAACAAAATATATATTATACTAAAATGACGTATGTTTAACATAGTTTATGAAATGTAATTTTTTGTTATTCTAAATATGCAAATTTATTTCTTTATTTTGAATAAAATTTTTAAACGGAGAAAAATTCTAAAAATGACAAACTATTTGTGGACCGTTACCTTTTTTTCTTAGAGAAACTAATTAGATAGTCATTCAGCCTAATTGGAAAAATGTATATAATAAGTGTATAATCTATATATACAAAAAATTATCTATATACACACCTTGAAACTGATCAATTGCATTCATCTGTGTGAGATTCGTTGAAACTGATTACATTCATTTGTGTGAGAATCCTTGATAAAATAAAATTAGTTGGCTCTATGGCTTATTGACCATTGAAAATAGTTTATCTATTGCTTGCATTCTATTCAGCCACTATTAGACGATTGTTTGTTATAGTGGTTACTTACTGCTCAGTGCTCACCAACTCAAAGCAGTTGGAAAAGATATAAAATTGCCCTTAAGGTCACACCCCAATTTAGGGGTACACATGTCACATGCAACTGACACCCAATGCCTTAAGCTAATACTGAACCCATTCATGAACAATGCAATATAATATTCCATAAAATTTTGATAATCATTCAATTAAATATATGAAGTCTTGGAAGTATCAAAATAGTGTGCGGAATCAAGTAGCTAATACATATCACTATCATGTCTTATGCATGCAGCTAGACCTCATAGTACTTGTCATACGACCTCCAAAGTTGTAGATAAACAAATTGAAAAAAAGAGAATATTAACTGAGGCTAGCAAGGGGTCCAGGTATTATCGGTCCAGTCAGTTCCGATAGACCCGTTATGCTTAGTATTGATTAGGGTTTGGTTTGGGGAGGGGGGTTACCAGAATGAGTCCTAGGGGTTTTCTCGATTGACCCAAACTGTCGCAATGATTAGAAATTTTAAGTTTTTTAAAGAAAATGAATCAACCATGTAGATGTTGGGGGCCCCACCAACGATTATAATCAACCCAACCCCTTACCTGAACACCCCTACCCTTCTTAACCACCCCATACACTATAAGTATTCATTATTCTTTCTTATTTTTCTCACAGTTACTAACACTCTTATATATATTCTCTCAATCTCTCTTCTCAATTCTAATTTATATTTGTAACGACCGGGTTCAGTCGTTATAGAAATTCCAACGGGGGAAATTTGGGGCCGAAAAAACTTTTTTTCGTAGTATTTGAATTTTTCCAACATTTTCTAGATTTGGAGGAAATTGGAGACACCAAGGTATAGGGAAATCTCGTAGCAATCGGGTAAGTTGTTTTTAATTTTGGTTGCATAAGTAGTTAGATGACTTGTTAACGAACCTGTACGACGTTACGGAATTGAATTTTGGTGAGTAGACCTCCGGGAATCAACCTTAGCATGAAGGGAAATTTCTGAGCGTAGTGGGAGATAAGTGTGTTGTGAATTGGGACATTGGAATTCTTTTAATTAGCTCACTAGTCCCGTTTGTACCACTCTGGCAGGACTGATGCCACTCTGGCAAGATGGTAGTCATTGTGGTGGGGGTGACGGGACTTAAAATCGAAGATGAAAGATGAGAGCATACTGTTTCAAAAGTGCCGCAATGGCGGGATTTTATGCCCCTCTGGCGCCACCGCTACAATGGGATGAGGGCCGCTATGGCGGGCCAGACACGACATAATGTCGTAATAAACCCCTAAACAACCTTATTTGGAACTTTTCGACTTTTAAAGCTAAGGAACGGCCCCCGGGCGATTTCTAGTCATTTTTCACCATTCTCGAGGCTAAAGGTAATCTTTTCACTCCCTGAATCCGTTTTTCGATCCATAGAACGTAATAGAATGGGTGAATGTTGATGGGGAAGGGTTTTGATCTGGAATCTATAGTGGAGACAACCCTAAATTGGTTAGTTGAGATCATGGGATTGATCTAGGGTTCTTAGAATTGTTAGTAATCCGGGTAATTAATTATTATTTATTAATTCCCATATTATATTGATTGTTTGTAGACCAAGAACAAGCGGAACGAATTCGGAAAGGAAAGGATCAAGTTTGTTAGGGTTTCAAGCTTGTTTCGAGGTAGGTGGTGGTCGTGATTCTATGATTGTGTGATGTATTCTTGTTATGGCTTCATTCTGATGCATATATGTATGCGAATGTTGCATTGTTGAAATCACACTTGGTGTAAATGAGAAATATGAATGATTGTATGCCATGAATCACTCTTGAATGTATGACTTGAAAGAATACTTGTGTTTGTGATTGTGGTGTGATGGATTGGATTGACACGTTCCGGCATAACTAACTTGGATTGGATTGCCACGTTTCGGCATAACTATGGGATCGGGTACCACGTTCCGGTGCACCTACAGTTTGGGTTTTGGTTCCATGAGAGGACCAACTACTTGTGATAAATGTGTAATTGTTGAAGCATGTGATATCCAATATTGTATATGTTCGATATATTGCATGATTATATTGTTGTTATTAAGTTGTTTATGTTGCACTAGTGGGATAGCCGCGTGATCCTACCAGTACACGGTGGTTGTGTACTGATTTTGCACTTGCTCTTATTTTTGTTGAGTACAGGGCATCTTCAAGCGGCTGTTGACAGACCTCGCTTAGGAGACTAGAGATCGTCACATCGAATTCAAGGGTGAGCCGCGTCTTTTGGGCTGCCATGGAATTCTCTTTCGTCTACGTCCACTATTTTCGGACTTAGACATTTGTTAGTTAGTTAGTTCATTAGTTCATTAGTTGGGGTTGTGACCCTTCTTGTTTAGACTTTGTTATTCGTTAGGAGTTTTGGTACATTGACTTTCAGGTTCTAGGTTAATTAACTTGCTTCCGTAACTTACTTACCTTAGTATTGTTTTAGTTGCTTAGTTGGGTTGTAGTAGTGGTTCTCCCACCGGATAGTTAGTGTGACTGTCAATCACGACGGTCTGGGTCGTGACAAAGTTGGTATCAAAGCATAGGTTCGTTGATCTCGATGTATCGAAACGAGTCTAATAGAGTCTCGCGGAATGGTACGGGGACGCCTTTACTTTTCTTCGAGAGGCTATAGGACTTTAGGAAATCTCTATTTTTTTCTCTTGTCTCCTTTCGTGCTATGACTTGATTCCAATTGGTATCTGGCGATTCAAATTGGTATCTAACCTCATTCACTCTTCTATTTGCAGATAGTTAATACTAGGTATAACAGTGTTAGGCCCGTAGCTCCTATCAATGCTCCAGCTGAGGAAACTGCAGGGAGGGATTGCGGTCGAGGTAGAGGTAGAGGAAGAGCTAGGGCTAGAGGCCGTGGAAGAGTAGCGCATGCTAAAAATGAGGTACTGATTTATCGTGAGTTTATGGTATTTTTAACAAATTTCACGTAAGAGTTGTGTGTGTCTATGGCCTTTTTGTATTGGTTTTTATGTGTTTTTATCATGTTTTGCAGGAAAGATGTTTCGGCGCGAAAGTAAAGAAATAGCTGAAAGAAATGCAGAAAAGGGAATCTACGGACCGTAGGTCCATTGACGCTCCGTAGATGGTGAACGTAGATCAGCAGGCAAGGCATGGAAGGCAAATCAGGGAAATCTGACCAGTATGGAACCACGGCGGCCATTGACGGTCCGTAGATTGATCTACGGACCGTATTGTTGATCCGTAGAATGATACTGCGAGGGTTCTAGTACCTAATTTTTGAAGATTCTAAGTGTGGAGCTACGGAGAGGGCAATCTACGGTCCGTACTGGAGTTCCATTGTTTGCTTCAGAGAAGTTGATTTTTCAAAGCTGAAATATTTTCCAAGTCCTGGCTGACGGAAGGGACTCACGGACCGTAGATCCATTGACTGTCCGTGAGTCAGTCTCGTGGAATGAAGACACGTGCCTGAACAAACTTTCCTTATTTTGTTTCCCTTTTAATTTAGGACTTGTTTTCTATAAATAGGGTATGTAAACCTCATTTTTAGGGGTTAGATTTTATTACTTTAGTTCTATTTTTGTGACTTGGGATTTTATTGTTGCAAACCTAGCAATTCTTGATTTCCTAAGTTGGTTTTGAAGATTTTGGTATTGAAATTCAAGTTGAAATTTCGGGTTTGTTATTGTCAATTACGTAAGTTCATAATTCTTTCATCTAAAACAATGAATTGTGTTTATATGATTATGAGTAACTAAACTTCATAACTAGGGTTGTGGGAACCATAAACGATTAACAAAGTATGAATAGTAAATAAGCAATTCTTGAATAGTGTTTTGCATGCCTTGATAATTCTTTCATTTAAAAGTCTTTTTAGCGGTGCGCAACGTTAGAACTCGCCTTGTTGCTACTTGCCGGACCAAGGAGGTAATCAACAAGAAAAGAATTATCAACATAGATTTAGTGTGATACTATCTAATAGTCTAGTGTCGATTGGTGCGAAGTAATAACTAAGCCAAACATCA
>JAJOOR010028729.1:0-10030 GCA_036250505.1 Solanum acaule
CCCCCCCCCCCCCCCCCCCCCCAAAAAAAAGTCAATGTAAAACATTAATTATATTTTCTGCCATAATATTAGCAGTAAATGCGTACGTTATTTTTATATATGTTGACCATATAAAAATATTGTTAAATTATTAGGTTATTTAAAGGATAACTAATGAGTATATATATGTAACCATTTAATATACTGAAAAATAAGATAAATAAACTATTATAAGAGTGCGCAAATTCGATTTAAATGAAAAAATTGACTGAATTGAAAATTAAGTTTATATAATTTTCTGTTGCATCCAGAGTTTTGACAACAACTGATTTATTGATCATAAGTGTACATACGTGTAAGGAGTTTGTTCGAATTTTTTTTAAAAAAATTATTATATAAACTTTATTTATAATTGGAGAATCAAAATTTATTTATTCATCAAATTATTTCGAAAGCCTAAATATCCTAAAACAAGCATTTTGCTCCTTTTTCTTTTGCTTTTTGGCCAACTATGTATTAGCAAGTCAAAAGGCGCTCCATCCCCGTATCCGTATTGAGGTCTCATTAAATTCAAATTTGTGCATTGTAAAGCTCATTTTTGGTGGGTGACACTCCAAATAAGATTTTTTTTTATCCTTAAAGGCTTGAATCTGGAAACTTTAATTAGAACAAAAGGACATTCTATGATATGATGCTTTGAAATCGAAAGAAGATTTATCACGTAATGATTACTTAGCCTATCCGTGTTTGTCTAGCATTATTTGAGCAAGCACTTGTAATCTTATTTGATATTGTCTCAATTTATACAATATTCTTTTGCATCTCGAATTTTAAATTAGCTTTAAATTAATTCTCAATAAACAAACAACAAGAAATAACAGTACATAAATTGGAGCGAATGAAGTATTAATGGTTGAGTGGTTGGGGAGGTCCTGGAATTGAATCCACCCTCTATCTACTACTGAGTTATGAGCTTGTCAAATAAGGCTTCTTGACTAGTGCGATATAAATCTTCCGTATGATTTGCGAGCGCAATGAATGGTCACTTAATAATGAGAATGGCCACTTGACTGCACAAAAAACCAGATCCCGTGACACCCACACTTTTGCCATAAAAGTAAATCCAATGAACTTTCACGGATTTCCATTTCTTACACTATCCACACCCATAACGAATCACACACACATTAAATTCCTACCTATCTAATTATATGTAACCATTTAATATACGGAAAAATAAGATAGATAAACTATTATAAGAGTGCGCAAATTCGAAAACCTTAGCTTTCTTGACGATAGGATAACTCTGCAAACTTTCTGCCGACCTAGGGTTCTGGTGGCTCCTACATAGGCAGCAGCTACGCATCTATCATGGCTGCTACGGCCACTGGATGGCCTCCTTTCGAGGCTGTCCAGCCCGCCCCACCACCCCAAACCACCACATATGCCACCCTTAATCTGCCCTAATTAACTCAAAAACAATTGTAAAATCAATCGAAATAATTCATGGAGAACCTACTATCACGTTTTCAATGGAGGAAAGGCAAAACTTTATGATCGAAGAAGGATTACATCAAGCAATGGTGTTTAAATTATCACATGGTGCGTCAGATTTGAACGTATTAAGGTCAATTTTAGCAAAACATCTTGGTACCAAGGGCAATTGTTTAATTGGCTTACTTGCTCCAAGACAAATTTTGTTGAGGTTTGATCAATATGAAGATTATGTACTAGCTTTATCTCGCTCAGTTAATTATCTTCTCTACAATGGAGAGGAGCACCAATGTAGGGTTTTTCCATGGTCCATTGGATATAACCCTAAGGAGGAAACGACGTTAGCTGTGGTTTGGATTTCTTTACCGGACTTATCTCCAAATTTGTTTGCCAAGAAGTTTATTTTGTCTATAACATCAGCAGTTGGGAAACCAATAGCTATAGATAAAGCAACTCAAATCAAGTCAAGACCTAGCATGGCTAGAGTCAAGGTTATACTTGATCTAATGGAAAAGCATCCAAATCGTATAAGGTTGCAGTTTGTGGATGGAAAATCTGGTAAGTTGATAGAGGTTTTTCAGGAGATTGTATATGATAATCTACCTTTGTAGTGCAATTATTGTAAGCACCAAGGTCATGATGAAGATAGTTGTCGTTTGATTTCGAAAAGAAATCAAAATAACAAACAAATTGATGATACCATTGAAGGTGCTTTAAAAGGTACTACTGATAGTGAAAAGTATCAAGGTGATGCGAGAGAAATATTAAATGAAAAAAGAAAGACTGTAGATGTCGATCAAAGTAAAGCTACTTCTTTAAATCGGCAATTGGTTGCTTCCACTTCCGAGCAAAATCGTGTAGACTCAATGAATGTTGATACAAGTAATATTGGTGTTCAAACAACTACCGAAAACAAAGGTGATTGCAATAACCAACAGGCTGCTATTAATGAGGTGCAATCAAAAGAAGTTGGGATGAATTTGATGTCTAATGCAACTAAAAACGCAGGGGGAACACCAAGAGTTGGGGTTGATGTGCCGCAAGTTGATTCAGGGCAAAAATTATTGGATTCAGGACAAAAACTAATGGATACATCTGATGTTGAAGATGCTGAAAATTCTGGGCAGCATTTTTTGCAAGTTGCAAACGAGAATCCAACTAAAAATTGGACACTGGTTGCACACAAAAAATCAACTAGTAGTCGGATCATTTCCCCTGCTAGTCAAAATAATTCTCCATGTAGTGAAAAGGGTCCGACTGGGAATTTTCATGACAGTGAGAAGAGACAAGATACTAGTAATGCCTCAAGAGACCTATTATATGTTCGAATAGCTTTGATGCTTTATTGAAAAATACTGGAAAGCAAGTAAGGTTAACAAAGAATGACAACGATTTGATCTAAGAAAAACAAGTCTCACCACCTGCTTTAAATAGCAAATTAAGTCGAGAAGCTCCCATATTTGTGCCTAAATGTGTGCTTGCAAAGAAGAATGAGTCAAGGGCCTTAGTGTCAAATACAATTGATTTGGGTGAGGATTCTCTTGATGAAGATGGAATGGATTTGGGTGAGGATTCTCTTGATGAAGATGAGGACGACAATATGCTGGACATTTGCTTTGATAGAGTGGCTAGGGAAGGGGATATATCACCTAGGCAACAAAGAAGTGGAAGCAACAAAAGCAAAAAGAAGACACAAGGAAGGCAACATAGTTGGGATGGTAAAATGACTGAGGAGTTTGTTCCAAGGCACTTACCTATGCGACAAGCAAAGCAAAACCATTTGACAGTATCAATAGGTTCAACTAGATCCAATAAATCCATAAAGAAGGTATGAATCATCAAGTGTTGTTGGATAGGTTTGAAGAAGAAGACAAGAGAAAAACACTTCAAGTTACTTTTGATGGGCAATCAATCTTTTTTAATTCATGCTTTTGTAATAGAAAGTTTGAGGCAGGTAACTCAACTTTCTTCTTGATTGACATATTTTTACATTATTTAAGCGTCCTCATTTGTAATATCATCATGGAGTGTATTACAAACTCTGTGATGATAAGAAAATACTTAGTTCTCTCTAGCTCTTATTTTTTTCATGCTTGTTAGGTAGAAGAAGTTAGGTACTTAATTCATTAGGATTAGTAAGGTAAGGCCTAGCCCCCCTTGCTTGTACTTGTCCCTATTGATATTTTTTATGTTTAATAAAAGACCGCTAGACACTGTCTAGTGATAAATTTGCTTTAAAAAAAAAAGAGTGCACAAATTCAATTTAAATGAAAAAATTGACATAATTGAAAATTAAGTTTATATAATTTTCTGTTGCATCCACAGTTTTGACAACAACTGATTTATTGATCATAAGTGTACATACGTGTAAGGGAATTGGTTCGAATTTTTTTTTTTGACCAAAAATTTATATGTACATATAAGATTAAAATTAATTTTTTTATGTATATATAATTCCTTTGATTTCTTCCTGTTTATACTCTGTTATTGAACATACACATGAATTTTAAGTACGAATCAAAATTAATCGAGCTTAGATATCGATACCGAACCCTATAAGGTGGGAAACCCAAAGAAAAAAGACTAGCAATAAATTATATCATGGGAGCAGCTACTTGGTGGGAAAAATATAATAATGTTTTGTGGTCACACAATCTAACTATAAATTCATCCATTCTTATGCACCAAAACAACATATCTTCTTATTCAAATTTTCAATAATCCAAAAAAAATAGTGAAGAAATAAATAAAAGAAGTTTCTTTTTTTTTAAATATTTATGGCTGCTTGTAGTTATACATGTCAAGTTAATTATTGTTGTTCGCAAAAGCCTGTTATACCAAAATTTAAAGACTTGGGAGCCTCAGTCTCGTTTAATTTGAAGGTGAATTTTTGACAGACGTTTTATTAAAAAGCATGTATCAGTCAAAAATCGACTCATTTCATACTAATAGTTTCGGAAATCTTTTTTTCCCTTGAACTTTGTGCACAATTATAACTTGCTTCATTTTTTTTGTGTGTGTAACAGCCATTTTTGACAAATTTGGAACATTTTTCCTTGATAATGGATGTTCCAAAAGTTATATTGAAGGAAACTATTTTCAAATTATTGGACAATTTTGTAGATTTGACCTTTGAATTTGTGGATCAACCTTTATCCCCATCTCAGGTATATTTATAATTATATATAAATAAATAAATAAATATATATATATATATATATATATTAATTTGTCCATTAATTATCACATTTTTTGGTACATTTATTTGTTCATGACTTTGTGTATTTTCACAAATAAATAATTGATAGAGTAATTTTGCACCTGTTGAAGAAATTGGAGAAGCTGTAAGAGTCACTATAGTTCAAGGGAAAATTCCAGATGATTTTCCAGAGGGTGTATACATAAGAAATGGTAAGAAAGTGTATAAAATAGGTTTTTTTTACACTACCAAATCATCTAAAAAAAATATAATTGCATGTGGCTCGTAATAAGTGAAACTAGCTAGTTACTACATGAATATTAAGTGTGTTGTTGGGTATGATAGTTTTAATATTAGTGTGTTAACATGAAATTGTTTTACATTATCGAAGTATGATGATTATTAAAGAATATTTTGATATATTCTATGTATCTTTAGTTTTAGACTATAAAATTCAAAACATATGTCTTCACTTTCTTAAATTTTGTATCAAATTAAAATCAAACATATAAATTGAAACGAGAGAAATATAACTTAGGTAAGCATTTATAATCTGGAGGTGAGTATAGGGGTGAGGTGAGGGATAAGGGTGGGTGAAGGGGGTGAGGGTGGAGATGAAAGGGGGGTCTGGGGTATGATGGGGTTTGCGGGGCGGAGCCAGATAGAAATGAGAGGATTCATTCAAATTTTGTTTGATAGAAAATTATGTCATTTTTATTTATTTATTTTTATGTTTATAAAGTAGATATTATATTATACCTCTTTTTGTATCGTTTTGTGTATGTACTTTTATATTTTGAACTTTCTTAGTAAATTTTTTAACTCTGCCACTAAATGGATGGGACGAAACTCGGGATTGGGGCGATTAGTGGGCGGAATTTGGAGGTAGTGTGGAGACCACCAATTAGAGCTGAGCATAAATCACCGAAAATTGAATTATCAAGTCGAATGAGAAGTTATTTCGATATTTTGATATGTATTAATTTATTTATTCGATATGATATTCAAGAATAAATATTAAAAAATAAATAACTAATATTGATAATTTATACGAGACATTAATACCATTTGATATTTGATTATTCTAACGTATGTGTTATGATTTTCTGCATTCTGCCCACACACTTAATTTCTCTGTGTGCAGCCAGTCTCAACTAATTGAATTTAAATCATTTTTAAGCTGTTGACAATTCCAATGCCCCATCTTTTGAATATCCAAGATTCCACCTTTCACTTTGTGTATATTCCAATCTTTTTATATTTTTTTAAACATATATATTTTATGAACAGTCGACTTTAACTTTAATACGATATTATTAAATTATCGTATTGAAATTCACAATATGGAAGTTTGAATTATAAGTATGGGACTACACATTGAAAGTTGAAATATGATTTATTAGTATCGGACTGAATATCTCTTTTCAATTATTCAATTATCGATCGAAATCAAACTTTCAAAATATAAAATCAAATAGCTATGAAACCATTTTTCTTCCCTTTATAATCTCATAAATAGAAGTTATTTTCTTGATTTTTAAGAAGCTTTTTATCTTAAAAAAATATTTTTTTCCTATAACAAACACACCTTATAAATTAGTGTCATTTGTAGGCAAAAATGCATATGTACGTAGCATATAATTAATAGGTTCAACTGAATTCAATGTTTGTTTTTTTACATAGACTGCATATATATTTTTAGTTTTTAATTCATCAAAAAGTGTAATTTATGATTTCAATGTTAACCTAAAAATTGAATCGATAAAATTTAAATTTTGAATCTGCGTCTGTTTGCAGGGTCAAATCCTCTCTTTGGAGGATTAAAATCAACCAAGTCAATATTTGGAAAATCAAGCCATTTATGGGTTGAAGGTGAAGGAATGCTTCATGCTTTCTACTTTACAAAAGAAAAAGGAAAAAACAACAAATGGAATATATTATACAAGAACAAATATGTAGAAACAGATACATTCAACATGGAAAAAAATCTAAAAAAACCAGGATTTATTCCTAATATTGAAGGAGATGCTCTTGCTGTTTTAGTGGCTTCCCTTTTAAATGTGGTATGTCATGAACTACTTTTATTTTTATTTTTATTTTGATTTCTTATCCGGTATTTGATATATGTAACAAGGTCTCGATTAATTAGTATGTAAAACTTATTAGAGGGGAAAATTAAACTCTTCTAATCAGATTTTTTCTTCATATCTAAAGCTTTAATGCTAAATATCTTATTAAGAATAGAATTATCTATTTCATATTCAGAGCTTCAAGCTGAGAGTCTGATATACATGTGCAACGTCACATGTATTCGGAGACTTAATTGTATACACGTGCAACGTCACATACATTCAGAGACTTAATTGTAATGTAAAAGAGAAGATGATGGTATTATTAATGTGGTCTAACCCTATGTTTCTTAAACTATTTAAAAATATGGAGGGTGTGTGTCAGATATTTTATAGGTAGTACATATTTGGAGAATTTAATATAACAATAATAATATTTTTTAAAAATCCGAACAACATACATGTAATTAATTGTAGCAAGAGCTTGAATTCTATGTGTATGTATCCTTATTATTTTGCAGATGAGATTTGGTGTATTGCACAAATATATAAGCAATACAAATGTGTTTGAGCATTCAAAGAAGTACTATTCAATTGCTGAAAATCATATGCCTCAAGAGATAAACATACAAACACTTGAAACTTTGGGAAATTGGACTGTTAATGGGGCTTGGAGTCAACCATTCACAGCCCATCCAAAGGTAATGGCTCATCACAAAACTCATTTTGTTATACATCGCTCGAACTCTCTTAAATTATTATCGCAATTACATCACATCCTAAAAGATCAAATATGCTATTTTTGAAAATTTTGACATGTATTTATTAGTGTTTTTGAAGAGTTTAAACAACATATATAGATCTTTACAATGAATCTTGTATGCAAAAATTCTTAAAGTGTGTGGTTGTTTAATCTAGAAGTTTAGACTATTAAAAAAGATTTCTTACATAATTATATTGTATATTATGTACATAGTATATGTATATGTAGTAAAAAATATACAGTATATTATATTTTGTAAATTAGTTGATCGAAGTTATTCTTTCTTTTTATAGGTCAAATGAATGAAAATAGTTTTTTTTGTCTTGGGATGTGAGCAAAACTATAGAAACATGTGAACTAGATAGGATTTATTGCATGTTTTTGATTTCATGTTGAAGATGTGATTATCACATTCAAAAATTTAAGTTACTAAAACAAGTATATTTTTAATTAATTATTTATTTATATTATGTCTCGACAGAAAATGCCAGACACGGGTGAACTAGTTACAATGGGAATTAATCCACTAAAGCCTTATCTTGAGCTAGGAGTTATTTCAGGTATGTTATTTTCCATTTTGGAAAGTTTATTTAATTTCCTAATTTATTTTTAAATTCACTTAATACCTATTTTCAGCTGATGGAAAACAAATGGTTCACAAGGTGGATGTCAAACTTAATAGGTGTATCATTTGCCATGAAATTGGATTTACAAAGAGGTAATTATTATGCGTTTAAGTTTTATGTACTGACTGATCATATATATAAAATAAAATCAACTTATAATAATAAGTATTTTTTTCTATAAAATTTTATACGACAACCTGAAAACTAAAGTAAAAATTCATTATAACCAATTACATTGTACTAATCGATAGTGTAAATATTTTTTGTAGTTTAGTATAAATTTATGAACTTAAATCCAATTATTATATATGCTAATGTTATTCTAATATTTTTACAATTCAATTATGTGTAGGTACAATGTGATTTTGGACTTTCCACTAACTATTGACCTAAACAGACTTATTATTGGAGAGCAGTAAGTATTTCAAACATGATATATTATTATTTTTTTAAAATAGTGATACTACAATTTAATGAAAAGTATTTTTTAATTAAATCCTTAATTTATGTATATTTATACTTCTGATTTTTGCAGATTAATAAAATATGATAAAGATGGATACGCAAGAATTGGAATAATGCCTCATTATGGTGATGCTAATTCCATTAAATGGTTTGAAATTGAACCATGTTGTGTATTTCACATAATAAATTGTTTTGAAGATAATGATGAGGTATCTTTACATTTTTTTAAACTTGATTTAATTTCAGATTTATGTGATCAATAATGAAACTAGTAAAATTAATTAATTTTATCCCTTTTTGTGTGTGTGTAAAAGGTGGTGGTGAGGGCATGTAGAGCTCGTAGATCGATTAAACCAAGACCAGATATTATAGTAGATGAGTTTGAGCTGAGTTTGGACGAATTAGACGAGATGAATTTCAGTAAAAACAATGTTCAGACGTTAAAAGAGATTTTTTCATTTTTTCGAGTTTGTGAATGAAGATTAAACATGAAAACAAGAGAAGTGAAGATGAAAGATTCAACTACAACCGATCATCAATTTATAATGGAATTCCCAATGATCAATGAACGCTTCATTGGTATTAAAAACAAATTTTGTTATCTACAACTTATTGATTCAGAAGCTTTCTCTAATTACTTTGGTTAGTACTCTAATTTCTGTTTGGATTTGGAACATTGAGATATAAATTATAATCATTATTAAAAACATGAATTTATTAGCTAAGAATTCATTACTAATTTATCGTTAAATAGAATTAGCGATAAATATTTATTATTTAGCAATAAAATAAAAAATTTCATGTTACTAATTAAACTTCATGATGACATATTTTCTTGAATTTAGCAAAGAATTTATCAGGAGGATTTGCTAAATTTGGAGGGCTAGCCAAACTTCATTTTGAAGAAAGACAAGTTGAAAATTCTAAGGTAATTGCTACTTATAAATTTGTGACAATAATATTATATTTGACATTTTCTAAAATTGTAATATTAATTTATCTTGTTGTTATTACTTTTGAATGTTGATTAATTATTAGGATAATAAAGAAGAAGAAGATTTGACTAAGGTTGAATATCACATTTTCCCAAAAAACACATTTTGTAGTGGAGCTACATTTGTTCCAAAACTTGATGGTGTTGATGAAGATGATGGTTGGATTGTGGCATTCACACATAATGAAAATACAAATCAATCACAAGTAAGTTAAATCATAATATAATTATTCTTTTTTCTCGATTTATATGTGTCATGTTAATCTTCTATATGTATTTATTACAATTACACGAGATGTTTTCAAGGGACAAATAGCCCCATAATGGACTTGCTATTACAAAGCAAACTTAAATTAGTCAAGTCCATAAGTTTTTGAAGTCAAATTTTGAAGGACAAATATATATATATATATATATATATATATATATATAGAGAGAGAG
>JAJOOR010028732.1:0-10974 GCA_036250505.1 Solanum acaule
ACATAGCGCATTGGAGAATCAGTGTCACAGAAAGCAATAGTTGGGATGTTCCCAAGTGCAGCTTCCTTGATTGGCTGCAAAGTATTCAAACAGGTTAGTTATCATTGGCAAGTTTAAAAAGAGAATATTAGTAGCAGGATAGTAAGTAAAACCTGATGGTCAGTTCTTGGATCAGTGAGAATCAAGAGTCGCGGCTCACTGTATGAGGTCTGAAGCTGATTGGTAAATGTTCCAGGGGTATGACGTCCAGCAATAGCATGTGCACCAGTATATTGGGCGAATTTCAAGACAGCTCTCTGTCCATATGGCCTGGCAGATTGAACAATGATGTCCTGAGGATTCTCAATAGCAACAATCACCCTGGCAGCCATTTGAAGCTTTTCCCATGTCTTTCCAAGGTTGATGATGTAGATACCTACGAATATAAATACTTAGGGTCAAATAAACAGAGAAACCAAAAACCACTAATGAAGATTTTGTTATGACACCATGAATTTGAAGTTGTATCTATAGTTTGCCCACATAGAGTAGTAGTAAAATGCACATCTAAGATAAATTTAATGGAAGTAAACAAAAAAGAGAGAATGACATGTTGCAGATAAAGAATTCCAACATGAGATAAAATGCTTAATGACTACGAATGCATATTATATATATGCAAGTCAAACAATGGAAATATTATCTAGAAGAGAAACCAGCAATTACAAACAATGCAATCTAATCACAATTTGACCAATACAGACACTCAACCTTAGAAAATTGAGAATACTTCAAAATACTTAATTGCATTCAATGCATATTGTAAAGGTATTAGCTTGACTTGCCACAAGTTTGGTGAATTCCAATCTATCCACATAACTGGTGAATTAATTAATGTGCTTTAGAATAGTTGCAGTACATAAACTGTAAGAGTCATTACTGTTGTTTGCTTTATCAAACTTCTTGTTAAGTGCCAATATCTAATTGATATGAATCTAATAGTTTGATAAAGTGCACCTAGAAGACAGCTACTCATGAGTCGGCTTAATCATAAAAATGTGCAAATCCTAACGTGTAAAGAGAGCTGAATACGATTATCACAAAGAAGTCGTGGCGCCTCCAGCGACTAAAAATTCTAAATCTTTCCAATTGTTACTTACATTTTTTTCTAAAATAAGTTCGTGGATAACTAAATCGATACACCTAATGCCAACTTAACAATAAGCATCTACAAACTATTATGCATAAACTCGTGCTATTTACAACTAATAGACATAAGATATGCTTTAACATAACGAAAGACACGTAGAATCAAGGAAATGAGATAGATAATCAAGTTAAAGACTTTCATACCATCGTTACGGCGCTTGAAAGCGTATCGCTCCATTTGGAAGTCACAATTCTTAGTACCGAGGTGAACTTCAGCAGCCAACATCATCTGAATATCAGCTTCTTTAGTCGAAAGAGTCCTTACATCTTGCGTCGCCATGGTTGTGCTCTGTTTCTTCCCTTTCTGCTGCTAGGGTTTTTTCGGCTTGCGGCAGATCGAGATTCTCTCCTCACGAACGTATCTATAAAACCCTTTCTGGTACAGAGAAACTTAAATATAAAACCTTGCTCGTATTGGGCTGGGCTGGGCTAGGCTGTTGGGCTTTATAGGCTGGGCTGATTAAGTTTCTCTTTTTGAAATCGTAAAATTTGAACTGGTATTTAAAAGTTAACCGTTGGTTTGATAGGAAACTAACTACACCGCGAGATCGACCTTAAGATTAAAAGTCAAAAATTATTGAATCGAGAGTTTTGTTCATGACACAAGTAGGGTGGAAGTTTTCATGATCAACAAATTCGAGGAGATTTTTGTAAATTATTCATTGTTTGATACATAATCAAGAAATTGTTATTTTTTAAGGCTGAATAAAAATCTAGATAAAAATATTCTTAATTAAAATACGGAAAAAATCAACGACCATATGTTAAGTTCAATTTTTTTACAAATGAAACTATGATATATTAAACTAAAGTTTTAAAACTTCATTTATATGAAATATGTGTGCTTGAGTTTTAACTAACTCTATCTCTTTGCTTGAGTTTTCAATTGTACTTTTTAGTACTGTTGTAGAATCAAACTTACTAATTAAGTTAGATTTTTAAAGTGTATGATCATCTTAATTAAAAATTGCATTATTAAAAAACACTTTTTATTATTATTTAAAGTAATTATATTCTTAATATGTTTTTTACATGCAAATTTAAATAATTTTTATAAGTCAAATAGGTACAACAAAATTTAACTTTCCTCCAAACTATTGTAACCAAATATGGTGGAGTATACAAAGGAATAAGATTCTAGTTATAGTGTGTTAAATTGAGACGGAGGGATTAGGTAAATAACAATTGAGTTATTTGTCACTTTCATTATAAAAAAAGAAATAACTTAAAACATAGCTCTATTTATCAAAATGTACAAAATAATTATTGTAATTAATATTGAAAAAGCAATACCATAAATACTACCTACAAAGTAAAATTGCATAAGACACTGCAGTAGGGATTTAAGAGTGATTAATAAAAATGTCATTTGATTTTTTTGTCATGGAATACGATTTATCTCTGAGAGAGGACAATACAAGGCAAAATGGGAATCTATACTATAAGCTCAATTAGTTTCTTGCTTTGTATTCTGTATGATTAGAAAGATGGATGGATAGTATGAGAAGGAGTTGGTCCTAAAACTATGTTGATTTGTAATGATCCATTTTGGTTATGAATGAAAATCTCTGTTAATCGGAAAAAAGTAGGTAAATTAAATAGTTATATTTATATTATCTGGAATATAAAGTTTTTGACTTAGAGTTCAATTTCATAGTTTTATTTATAATCATCTCAAACTCTCGATTATTCTACAATATAATAATATTTGCTTCTAAACAAGATTCAATCCGTCAACTCGGGTAAATGATTTATTTGATTTGTCACCGTGTTTCTAAGTAATTTTCAATGATTCTTTTAGGTGTCAAATCTTAACGGATTATGATCAATAATCAATAAAGGAAAATTCTTAATAATTGTATAACAATTTAACATATCTAGTATCTAGAAACAAATAACTAATAAACTCCAAAACCAAACCAAACGGACTGATACACAACCTTATTACGGACAACATAGCTTTGTTTTTGTTATTTAAAAGCTTACACATTCACCCAGCTTATAAATTAAACAAGTCGAAAATACATCAAAAATAAGAGTCCAGGGACTCTAAAAAGGCAACAAAAAGACCCAAACATACAAAAACTTCACAAACAAAACAAGTCCTCATAATAGAGCCCACAAATGTGCTTTTTAACACAAACTTCACAATAGGTAATATGATTCATTTGGTTTGTCTAATTTTCAATAATTCTTTTGGGTGTCAAATCTTAACCGCTTTAAAATAACTCAACTGATAACAATCAATAACCGATAAGCAAAATTCTTAATAATTGTATAACAATTTAACATATCTAATATCTACAAACCAATAACCAATAAACTCTCAAACCGATTGATACACAGAACATAAGCTTTGTTTTTGTTATTTAAAAGTTTACACATGTAACCAACTTAAATTAAACAAGTCGCAAATACATCAAAGAAGGGGCCAATGACTCTAAGAAAGCAAACAAAAAGACCCAACATACAAACTTCACAAACAACAACAAGTCCTCATAATATAGGACACAAATGTGCCTTTTTAACATATTTAGTAATCTTCTGGAGCCAAAGGCTGATGATGAGTATGAACTGGAGCTTCATCATGAGCCTGTATGAGTCCAAACTCATAAATAATTCCAGCTATGGCTGCACCAATAAATGGGCCTAACCAATAGATCCAATGGTTCCTCCACCTCCAGCCCACTAAAGCAGGCCCAAAAGCCCTTGCTGGGTTCATGGATGCTCCTTCAAAAGGCCCACCAACAAGGACATTAGCTCCAACAATGAAAGCAATGGCAAGAGGTGCTATAATCCCCAAACTACCCCTCTTTGGATCAATGGCTGTTGCATAAACAGTGTAGACCAACCCAAATGTCATCACTATTTCCATCACAAGTGCATTCCCATTGCCAACTCCTGGTGCTACCGCGAATCCTACTGGCCTCTATATCCATAAGAAAATTGTTGTTCGTTGTAGTAAATAATTGAACTTGGAAAAAAAAAAACGAAATAATTGTATAAAATGAGGTATAACTAAAAAAAAAATCGAGTATTAGGATTGAAGTATTCCCCCTTTCAATTTATGTGAACTTACCAAGCCATCAGTAGCAAGCCTCAACAAGGCAGAGGCTACAACAGCACCTAGCAACTGACCAATCCAATAGTAGACAGCACGAAGGACGCTAACTCGGCCACCCACGAGAGCACCAAAGGTGACAGCCGGGTTAATATGACCGCCAGAGACGTTCATACTGGATGCTACCGCAGCAAAGAGCGAAAATGCATGCGCCAGTGCGATCGCCGTCAATCTGGACGCTCCTAAAGCTCTATCAGGGTACAACTTATCTGCACATACATTTAATTCACATGAATGATTAATTAATAACACTCTTCCCTTTTTTTAATACAGAATATTTTGTATATCGAACTGTCATATAAAAGAAAATTTCGAAACATAGATAGAAGTAATTAGGAGTTACCAAGGGCAAGAACAGAGCCTTCTCCAGCAAAGACGAAAATGAAGGTAGAGAGGAACTCAGACAAGGTGGCACGCATGGAATCAGGGTGTGTAGCTTCATCCGCCCTGCCAAACTCATATCTCCGTGGCTGCATAATTGTATGTTTTTTCCCTAAAACCCACCGCTTAAAGATAAAGGTGAAGAAAAACGAGGCTATTAGAGAACGATATGATCGAGGGGTGTTTATATATAGAATATGGGTTCCAGTAAGATACTAATAAATTGGACACCTGGGAGAAGCACTGCATGAATAGTGACACGTATACTACATGCATTACGTTGTCTCTTTCGATCCAATCAACAACCTCTTTATCTGACTTCACCTGCTAAAACTCTAACGTAACTAAACTAAACGACAATACTCTACTCTAGCTACAAAACCATCCTATTATATATCTTTAGCATAAAATAAGTTAGCATCAATTGATATTTATATCGAATTTTGAGCATGTATCATATGTGACATCTGACATAATAATTCGTATGAGATACACTTAACTGATTAATATATGCGCATGTATATATAACTATTTATTTAATTTTATAAATTAAATGACCACTTATATACATCTAAAATTAAAAAATATAAATGTTGTATAAGATTAAATTACAAGACATGTGTATATATTATGCCTTCGTCCTTCAGGGTTAAGTCTTCATTCACATTAGTATGACAATACTCGATAAAAGTTCCTTTTTATGATGATGGTTTGAATCTTCAATTGTATCATTAGATACATGTTACAGTATCATATGATTTCCTATTAGCACAAATTATTAAAATCGAAGAAACGTAC
This sequence comes from Solanum acaule, assembly GCA_036250505.1. Taxonomy (NCBI): domain Eukaryota; kingdom Viridiplantae; phylum Streptophyta; class Magnoliopsida; order Solanales; family Solanaceae; genus Solanum; species Solanum acaule. Next base: position 5,489 of record JAJOOR010028732.1, read on the forward strand.
ACTACAAATAATGTTGATAACATAATATAAAGCAAGCTGTACAATGAATTGGCTGTACCTAATTAGTCATAAATCAACGTTTTTAGATCAAATGATCCTTCAAATTAATTGATCATGTAGCTCTCATTCTGGGTAATTTCCAGAGTTCAATTTGTAAGCTGATGATCAATGGAATTGAACCTAAAAATCTGTTGCGTGAAAATAAACATATGTGAATGAGACCTGTGAGGTGGGTAATAGTGAGAATCAAATTTTGTGCAAAACAATAATAACTCACATCTCAACTATGTAAAATTACAACATACAGTTTGTGGATATTCACTCGTCAGCTAATTCAGGGTAAGAAGATTTAGGCCTCTGCACGCAGGCATGCTCAATGGATCCTTGATCAAAATGGCCACATAACTAGTGCTAAGGATATTTGAGTGATTAAAACACTATGATCTAATTAGAATCATTCGTCAATATCCATACAAAATCAATCTTCATCATCTGAACTCTCATATGCTGCTACCAAGCTTTTTATCGGATTATCTACCTTTGTTTCATTTCCAGTGTCATTTGGTCTAGCTGGCAAGACATCTTTCTGCTTCTCCTGATTGGAATCAGAGTTGCTACTAGGAATAGCCTGTGTAACTGAGATGGAATTACTCCCATCAGACCCTCTAGAAACTTTCTGCTTCTTAGGCTTGACTTCTAAAACCCTTTTTAGTACATCTTGCTGCCTGTAGTGTAGACCAGCACATATCTTAGTTTGACTCCTTGAATATTTGAACACACAAAATTACCAAGATGTTAAGATAACTCACCTTCTGATTACTAGGGCACAAAAACTAGGAGAAAAAAAGACAAGGGAGAAGACATGGAAGAAAAAGTGTGTAAAGTAAGAATGTAAATCAATTGTACCTGATCCCACTTTTTGGCTTGGGCTCAACACGAAGTGGCAGGGGAATAGATGCAGGTGAAGAATCAGCAACAGCTTTGTTTAAACTAGTTAAGCAATACATAGAAGATGTAAATGGTTATACAACTTGATAACTGTACATATGTGTCATTTTTGGGGGGATAAGTTATATGTGTCCCAACTTTGCAAGCAACAACACATCCTCTCGGCTGGCAAAGCTAAAATCTGACGGGGTAAATCATCAAATCAACCTTTTTAATAATTCTATGTGTAAATGAAATTCAATTGACATCAATTAGCACTTGTCGTCACCATTCAATATTATTATGCAGAGGTAACCTCAAAGAAGGAACAAACAAAAAGGATATCTTGAATGCTTGAAATGCACGTTTTTCCGTACGTCGCAGAAGGCGTTCAGCATCCTCCTCGGCTTCCATCTGCTCCTTGAGGTAAAGCAAGTCATCGCTGTCCAGGGCTGCAATGTATAACTTAAACAAGATTCAAGAAACTATTCCACATTTCTATTATATCGACAGACTAATGTACCAAAAAGAAAAAAGGAGGTAGCAATTATTGTGAGCAAGAATCTATACCGCCTCTTCCATGAAGGTAACCTCCACGTTCCCCAGCAACCTCTTGCATCTGAACATGTCAAGCACCCAGTAGGAAAAGCCAGGATCCCTGTCAGGGCATGTTATCAGAAATTGGGGCATGTTACGATGAATATTTTATAACATGATCTAACCCTGAAATGACTTTAGATTACATGTTTATCTGACATATCTGAATTTACAATGATTCAAGACCATCAAAAATTTTCCAGTAGTAGTTAGTAGTGCTATACCTGTCCTCGGAAGACTTTCTATATCCAAATATACTGCAAAACCTCTTATCTAAATGCTAATAGGTGGACAGAATGTTTCCCTTATTTCAGTCCATAGCTCTTTTAAGTGTTTTACCTTTTGGAATAATCAAGCATTCCCCTTGCTAAGAAAATAAATAAAATCTAGTTGCTTATAGGCTTAACAAAACAAATATGTAGCTTGACGTTCAGTAGCAAAAAGAGGAAGGATAGTGGAGTAAATACAAAGAGCAGTAAATACAAAATGGACTGGTTGCGCAGATCCAGTCAGTTTCTCAATCCTTCCAGAATTCGAAAATGGGAACTTCTTCTTTTCTTTTTTCCTTTTGATAGCTAGGATAAGAGGAGAAATATTATTATATGAACTCACCAAAGTTGTTGGATTTACTGCAAAAGGTGGAGGTGAGGCGGATGGGAGATGGAGGAGGAGGCGGAAGATGGTAACAGAGGAGGTAGAGGAGGAGCTGGTGGCGGAGGGGGATGAGGGTAATAGGGGTAAGGTAGAGGCTTTGTGTAAGTAAGAAAACTTGGAGGCTATTAGAATTAGTATCATTAACACTTATCTCAAAAAGAGTTACTCCTAACCAATATAAAAACCTGAGTCACCTTTTCTCAAATAAAAGACACAAACTTCACATCATCCAACATAGAACATGGTGATTATTCAAACATGCTCCTACTTTTAAAACAGCGCTATCATAAACTGTGGTATCTTCACTAGCGTTCTTCATTCAACAACTAACATCTTCCCTAGTTATCAAATATTTCGCTATGCCGATGAAAAGTCATATACAGCAAATGGCCAAGTTTATGAAAAACTAAACAGCATATGCTATGAAGAAAACTGAAACATATGCTGTGCTCAAATTATAAACTGCGGAGTTAAAATAATAAAATAAGTAAACACGTCTCCTCCCTAACAACTTAAATTTCTAAATTTAGTGCAGTTCAATAAGATTAATAGCTAAAGCTGTTAAACGAGTCTGTTCACACGATTCAACATCAACTTTCCAGAACTGTAATGGACTCAATTTTGCTAAAAGCAGATGAAATTCAAATCAGAAGCAAAACTCACTCACTTCTAATAAAATTAACAACCATATAAAGTTGGAGAAACGGGATTCGCTAACCTTGGAAACCATGCGTTGGAAAGTGACCTCCTCGTCATCTATCTTGTCCTTCCCTTTACCGAATTTCTTATCTACCAAAAAATTGTTTGCATTTACAGGTTAAACCTAAAAAAGCAAATGAATAGCAAAAAACTGGCTAGCAGTTACATATGTGTGTGCGAAAATACCTTTAGGATCGGTGAGATTGGTGTATTCTCGAACTTCTCTTCCTGCCATGGCTTCAATTTAGGGTTTATTGGAAATTGGAGAGATTATTAGCTGAAGATTGTGTGCTTCGATTTAGGGCTTTTTTTCGCATTCGGGTCTTTTTCTTCTTTCCTTCCCTGTGAATTTGTCCTCTTTCTCGATGCGGCTCAATAGTCAGGTTGACAAACTTTATAATATGTCTCGCACCACCGATGTTAATTGTATGAGACCTCTTAAATTTTGACAAATTGAAAGTGGGCTCCAAAATTTACTTTCGATATATTTTTACATTATGGGTGTATTTGTTATCGAGGAAAATATGTTTTTACGTATTTTGTAGTGTTTAGTGTTTGATAAGTAATAAAAATAATAGTATCTTAAGTGTATTTACATATAGTATAATAAAATATTACGACAGAGGAATAAGGTAGGAGGTTTGAAGATAACAGGAGAGTAGGCTGGATGGTCAAGCAATGAACTAACAACAATAAAATAATGCAATAACTAAAACACAATAAACAAATGATAGATATCGAAAGCAAGAAACTACAAGAATAGAGTTAATATTATGACATACACCGCAAAGCCTAAATCTATCAAAAAATAAAACAATGTTTCGCTACCTACTAACCTTCTACATTAATTTGCAATCTTTACACCCTTGTATCTAATGTTGTATCTTCAATAAACCGAAGTTGCATTATGTCATATCTAATCATATTTCCGTATAATTTTTTTGGTCTCCTCGTATTCACAGTATACAACCTCTCAAAACTCCTCACTAAGACACTTTTATATCTCATCTTCATCAATACCGCATCAATATGATGTGTGACATCATAGTTGAAAGTTTATCACGGTGGTTGATAATAACAATTAATGATGTTTAATACTTGTAAAGAATAATTAAATAGTTAATAGTGGTGATTACTTATTGCTATATTTTGTGGTTGTTATAGTGATAATAGTTAATAAAGATGTTTATAAATGGTGGCTAGTAACAATGGTTAGTGATGATGATGATGTAAATAAATAAATAAATGCGGTTAAAGACAGTTGTTGATACTTATAACTACTATAAAAATTACTACTAAGTTACCATAATTATTACTTAGAAGTATACTTTTCAAAAAAATATTGTTAGAGATAAATTCGAAATTTAAATTTAGCAGTATAATGAAATGAGTATATTTTTTTTTTATTGCCACTAAAGGTTGGGGTGAGATGACAACCATTCCTCCTTAATTAAATTTCTAAATTCAAAATCTGAAAATTAAGTGCATTTGATTGGGAAGCAGGTCCAAAGCCAACTTTAACACTATAAATTTAATATATTTCAAAAATACTGATCAACTATATTTATACTAATTTCTTTTTATATAATATATATAAATTATCTTTACTCCAACTTTAACAACATATATTTCGAAATTAATAAATAAATAAAATTATGATTCGAAATGTAGAAATTAAATATAAGAAGTCTTGACACCAACTTTAATAACAATACTTTACCTTAAAATGAAACTTTTCAAATGCATATCTCTACATTAATCGTTGCCCCAAAGAGGAAAATAATAGTCTCTTTATATTTTGGCCACAAATAAAACCAACTAATCGCACTCGTGGGGTTGCCAAAAATGTGGGCTAGGGATGAAAGGGTAAAATAGTCCAATCAATTTCTGGCCAAAATACCACTGTACGTAAAGTCTCACTTCGCCAGGGTTTCAAAATTCACTCCATCCGAAGGGATCGGAAACTCTGTTTTCTCCGATTGGGGTTTTGGGTAGTATCCGATCGAGCAACTTTCCGGCATCAATTCATCGGAAACGGCAGCTGAATCAATCGGCTCTTCTACATTACGCTTCAGATAAATCCGTACATTTCTATACAACTGGTAGGTTTAATTGCAACGAAGACGGAACACTAGATTTAGAAGAAGGGCGATGGATTTGGACCAGTGGATAACGAAGGTTAAAGAGGGACAGCATCTGGCGGAGGACGAGCTTCAGCTCCTCTGTGAATACGTATGTTTAATACTTTTATCCTTTTTTTTCCTTAAAAAGCACATCTACAAGTATTTCCAGTTTTGTAACGAAATTTGCCGGAATAGAGAAGAAATAGATGTAGAAGATTCCCATAGCTGAGCTTAAATAGGTAAGGTTTGAAAGGTTGATTGATTGATTTGTTGACACATGTCTAACAAGCTGTTTACTAAAACAAAATAATCATAAATTCTAGTAATAGTAAAGGTTATATTGATTTTTCCATTTGGCTCATTACTTTGGGAAAGCTGTTTTCTTTTGGGGAGGGGGGGGGGGGGGGTTAGCTTGTAGATATTGTTGATTTTGTTTTTTCGTTTATAGGGTTGTGTGAAAGGGAGAAGTGTCAATGGGGAATATTT
>JAJOOR010028733.1:0-11159 GCA_036250505.1 Solanum acaule
GCCCCGGGGGGGTGTGAAGTTGCAAGGCTAGCAATGATGAGGGTCTCAATTTCAGGTTTGATTAATTCAGATTTACGTCACATATAAAATTTATGATTTTTTAGTTTTCATTGTTTAAATTCGTATGTTCTAACTAAAAGTGGAGAAATTTCATTCAACCTGATAATAGTCATTTTCTCAATTTTAAAGTACCTTCTTTCCCTTGGTAGACTTAATGGTGAAGGTCAAGGTGTATGTGGTCCAATTTGAGTCATTTAGGGAAGAAAAAAAGATCAAATTGATTAAGACAATTTGTTAAATATTCCATATAAACTAAGTAAAAACCTTACCTATATATTAAGATAAGCTTAGAAAGAGTATGTTTGAGTTAGAATTTCAAGATTTTATTTCACAATATTGCAAAGAATTTAGAATATTTGTACCCCTAATTATGCAGCTATTTGACTTGATACAACATTATAGTAAATAAAAAAATAAAATTTTGAAACTTATATCTAAAACAAGTTATAATCATTAAATTTTTTGAACGATTATAAATTATCTCATAAAAGATAAAATAAAAACATAAAATTATATTACTTTTAAACAAAGAAGTATGATATGATTTTTTTTGGGAACAAAATATAAAAAGTATGACATAAACTGAAACATTGAAAGTAATATTAGGGGGAATATACCGAGTGGCTATCTTTATCATGTTTTCTTTGTCCGTTTTTTCTACTTAACCATTTGTTTTAAAGTAAAAAAAATCTCAATTGTTATTTTCTCTTTTTAGTTTCAGGCACTTAAATATGCCACGTTTGGTAAGTTCAATAACATATCTTAGTTTATACTCAAATGTCAAACCATTGGTACAGTGTCACGTGTCCACCATTTTCTGTTCCTTTCAAGTAGGACTCAGGTAGTCATGTGAAACAAACCAAATTAATACATAAACCTTATATTCATTTGATAATCAAATTATAATAACAACACTTGAATTATAAATAAAAGTATTAATGAAATAACAAGTAACTAAAGATAAAGATAAGAATGTGGATGAGAAGTTAAGACTCTAGAAAGAAAATGAGAGTCTAACCCCTATTTCTATTTAACCAATTGATAATTGGGACTGGATCCCAAATAAAACTCTCTAATATTTTACACGGCCCAATTATCCCATCCAAATCAGCCTCATTCGCTACATGGGCATCTCCAACCCTACACTCTATTTTACTCTCTAAATATAGAGTTCTCTATTTTTTCAAACAACCAACTCAAACCCAATTCTCTATTTTACTCTCTAAAAAAGAATCTTTTTCTCTCTACTCAATATTTTATTATTATTTCTATTTCATTTTTATTTTCTTATTTCATATATAAATCCTTTATATAATTTTCATGTGATATAAATTTTATTTTTTCAATTTTTTTATTTAATATAAAATTATATTTTATTCTAAATTTTTAAATAACAAAAATTGCAAGAAAATATTATATATTATACAAATTAATGGACAAATTCAAATAAACGTGAAATACAATTACATAAATACTCAATTTTTGAAATTATTACGTTGCGCCCATAAATACTCTATTAATGCATTAAGGAGTTCAAAATGAACATTTTTGTCCTTTATTTTTTTTATATCTAGCTAAAAATTGTTCAAACCGGAAATTTTCATCTACCACCATTTCTGTCTTTGGAGTTGGAGCCTCTATGACATCTTGAATTGGTGCATTAGGATCACGTTCATCCTCAATTATCATGTTGTGCAGTATAATACATGTAGTCATTATATCATGTAGCACTTCCTTTCTCCAAAAACGTGACGGTCTTGTAATAATTGCAAAACGTGATTGCAAAACTCCGAATGCACGTTCAACGTCTTTTCGGCATGATTCTTGTTTTATCACGAATTAATTATTATGTTATGTATTGTATTTTATCTTGTATTTAAATTATTATGTTATGTATTGTATTGTTATCTTGTATTTAAATTATCATATTATATATTGTATTTTCAAACTAAAATTTTCATCTTATCATTTTAATTTTGTGTATTCTTTATAGTGAAAATTAATAGTAAAATCAAATTATATTATTGACGAAAATTAGAAAAATTAAAATACTATTAATTCAGGATGAAAGTAGTATATATTAAATAATATATTTTTTAAAATATTATATTACATTTAAAAAGAATTGTGAATATTAGATATTTAATTAATGACATTATATGTAAAATAATATGTTAATTAGAAGTAATAAAAATAATAATAAAATAATCAAAAAGTGAAATAGAGAGTGCGAATAGTAGTTCTCCAAATTTGGAGAACTACTATTCACCTCTCTATATATGAAGAATAGAGAGTGATATGGAAATGGGTTGGAGTGTCCATTCTCTATTTTACTCTCCAAATATAGAGAATGGAGAGTAAAATAGAGGTAGGTTGGAGATGGTCTTACACATAAGCCCGTACAAAGTCGACTTGATTCACAACATCATGTTCTTTGAAGAGTAGCTCCAACACTTAGAACAGTTCACTTAGTTAAGGAGCCAGGTCGGGTTGAATATGAACGGATCAAAATAGACTAGATAAAAATAAATAAAAATATGTGATTAGCTTATATTTATTTAATAAAGATAGAAAATGGTTAATCGAGATGAATGATGTGGATATCCATATTATTTATGGTTTTAAAAATAGTCAAGTGAGAACATAAGCTAAAAATTAAAATAAACTTAGACTTTAAAAAAAAAACGAAACTCGTGAAAAATAACGAGTAGACAAATGAGTATTGATAACATCAATATCCAATTTAATTTGTATTTAGTCCATTTTTAAATAATCAGTTATCCAACTCATATTTAATGAATTGGATTAGATGGTTTACTTGTTTTTTTAACCATTTTGTCAACCCTAATTTAACGTCCAGTTGAGTCCTTTATGAAAATAAATAAATTCAAATTGATTAAGACTATTTGCTAAATAATCCATATAAACTAAGTAAAACCATATAATATAAGCTTAGAAAAATCACGTTGGCTTTAGAGTTTCAAGATTTTAGTTCACAATTTTGCAAAGAATTTACAATATTTGTATCACTAATGTAGCTCCCCAGTCACACGAAGGCGGAATTCAGTATTTAAAATATGTGGATTCGATTTTTAAGATTCTTAGTATTGCATTCATATTTTAAAATTATGGGTTCAGACTATCTCTTTATTGCAATATTAATGATTATATATTGATTTTTCTGCTATACCATTAATATTAAAGTATTACTGGAAAAAAAACAAAGAATCTCATTCATTTCATCGCATCACTTTTTTTTGTATGGGCGTAGGTAAAGGCAAAAGGGGTTCATCTTGATGAATAGAAAGTCTCACATACGTGAATGAATAGAATTTTGGGATCCTTATAACGGTTCAAATATCTCTTCCCTTTGAGCTAATTTTTGGGACGTAAGTTAGGAACCAAACCAAACTTAACATGGTATCAGAGTCCCGATATAGACTAAAAAATCAGACTATGAATGGAATATCCCACATTGGAATCATGACCTCTTTATAAAACTTGGACAATCTTACCTCTGGACCTTCTTCGTCAGAAAATTACATTCCTTTTACTAAAAATCCTGAGCCATCATTGATCTTTTGTCATTTTTTTTTATGTTAGTTTTCTCTTTTTAGTTTCAGGCATTTAAATATACCACGTTGGTAGATTCAACATATCTTAATTATACTAAAAATTCAATCCATTGGAACAGTGCCACGTGTCTACCATTCTCTAGTGTATGTTCTTGTCAAGTAGGACTTGATCAACAGTTCACCTTAGTTATTATAAATAGTGCCTTACATGTATTATGTTTTTTTTTTGTTTTCAAATACTCAAATTATACACTTTTTATTAATATAATGGAAAGGTATGAAATTTTGAAAGATATTGGTTCTGGTAATTTTGGTGTAGCAAAGTTAGTCAAAGATAAGTTGACAAATGAGCTTTATGCTGTCAAGTATATTGAGAGAGGCAAAAAGGTTTGTGTTGCTTCATTTTTTTCCTTTTTGGAGTTCGGTATCTATTTGAAGGCCAATGATTAGGGTAGAAGGTTAGCAGGTAGCTGATTGTTGTTGCTTGTTGTGTGGGAGAAGTAGAGTGCTCGCCTCCTCTTATCTCCTTCTAGTAGTATTATTTAGTTATCGTGTAGTTTCTTATCCTTTAATGTGTATTACTACTTATTACTTTGGTTGTTTTGTGTTTTTATAATTTACCGTCTTATTTTCTTACAATCCCGCGTAGAATACTTTTATTTTGAGCTGACGGTCTATCAGAAATAGTCTTCACGCCATAAAGGTAGGGTAAAGGTCTACGTGTATTCTACCTTCCACAGACCTCACTTGTGGATTAGACTGGATATGTTGTTGTTGGAGTCCGATATCCACTTTTGGGCTCGAACTAAGCCTGATTCGCATTGTGTAAGGCATGTTAAAAGGGGAAGATCGCTCCCTACCAGGATTTTTTTCATATCTAGAACTGGAAACTTTTTGAGTAATTCATAATTCATGTGGTAGTTATGGAGTATGTAAAGTTGATCTTGTTAATTGACAAAAATTCATTTTGCCTATTCTTTCTTACTTTATTTTGTTTGTGCAGATTGATGAGCATGTTCAGAGAGAAATCATGAATCATAGGTCCTTGAAGCATCCCAATATCATTAGATTCAAGGAGGTAATTAATTAATGATGCATTAATTACCTATGTCAACGTCTCGTCTAAAAGCTTAAACTAAAAAAGAGAGCGCACCACACATTTATTCACTTAATTATGTTTTCAACACGTTCTCTCACGTTTGATGGACTAAAGTTTTAAAGCATGTTGTTCATTATTGTGTAGGTATTTCTTACCCCAACTCATCTAGCCATAGTGATGGAATATGCTGCTGGTGGAGAGCTTTTTGAAAGAATATGCAATGCTGGTAGATTCAGTGAAGATGAGGTAACACACACAAAAAATAAAATAAAATTGTCGTTCGGATTATCCAAAAATGTTGCCCCACTTGTGTCGTAAAACTGCGCTACTTTTGGAAGATCTCACACGCACCCTGTAGCATTTTTGAAGAGTTTGAGCAAAACATAGATAAGCACTCAAATTAATTCCTCTTCTTCTTGGAAATTTGAGATACGCGTGTCTATTTTTAAATTTTGATCCATCTTTTAGAAGTTCGAATACATATGTGATTATATCAGCACTAATGCATCGAATCTCATCAGACCTCTGAAGTTAAGCATGCTTGAGCGAGAGTAGTACTAGGATGGGAGACTCCTTAGGAATTAAGTTCTCGTGTTACATCCCTCCTTTTATCAAAACTAAGCTTAATTTTGTCTATTTAATTATATTTTTTTTGCTTAAAAGGCCCAAATTGTTTTATCAAATATATAATTCAATTTTAGTGTCATTGTATTTTGAGCTCTTTTTTTTATGTTATCTGTCCTGTTTTTTGTTATATTTTTCAGGCAAGATTTTTCTTTCAACAACTTATATCAGGAGTCAGTTACTGTCACTCAATGGTAAAATTTAGACCTATTACTTCATTTGAATTAGTTTGTTCTTTATTAACTCCTTATATGATGCTCAGAGTGCCGTCCTTTTCTGAACTCTGCTAATGCGGAATGCTTCCATACTCATGTTCTATGACATGCATTATGATGTCCAAATATTTTCTTGAATGCAGCAAATTTGTCATAGAGATCTCAAGCTCGAAAACACGCTCTTAGATGATAGCTCAAAACCGCGTCTTAAAATATGCGATTTTGGCTACTCCAAGGCAATGATCTTGAACTCTACTCTATGTTGAAATTTGATTGTTTTTTCATCAAAATAGTTTCTAATTGTTGTACCTATAATTCATTGTGTAGTCATCAGTCTTGCATTCTCAACCCAAATCTACTGTTGGAACTCCGGCCTATATCGCCCCAGAAGTCTTATTGAGAAAAGAGTACGATGGGAAGGTACAATTATAACGATTTGAGTAATAGTTTTGATCGTACATTGTCAGTATATATAACTTAAATTTGTTCATCAATTATTAGTTTGACTTGAACTTCATGGTTTAAATGTCATTATTTTGGATGTAAAAGCTAGCAGATGTTTGGTCTTGTGGGGTAACATTATATGTGATGCTTGTTGGTGCTTATCCTTTTGAAGATCCTGAAGATCCAAGAAATTTCAGGAAAACTTTAACAGTAAGTTATGATTCATTTTTTTATAAAAAATACGCGTTAATTTCACGTATGGTCATTGAACGTTACACAGTATAACATACGTGAAATTTTGGTTTATGACAGAGGATATTAAGCGTTCAGTATTCAATCCCTTATTACGTTCGAGTTTCAAAGGAGTGTAAACTTCTTTTATCTCAAATATTTGTAGCTGACCCTAGCAAGGTTTGTAGTTGTATTTTCACTTCAAATTTGTACATTTTTTTTTTTGTTGTTTTTGGAGGAAAAAAATTATTGAAAACACTCTTAAACTAGGCGTGAATTATTAGTTTCATCTCCGAACTATTGACAACCTTAAAAACACCTCTTCACTTGATTAACTGAACTTAAATACATACCCGATCTTGCAATATGAGTGAATTACATCCTTAAATTCTTGTCAAGTTTAGAGGTATTTTCAACACTTCTGTTGGCTTTTTATTAAGATCCCCATGCCCTTACAAGGGTTTGAGACCACTTGCTATGTCATGTGACAGAGCGGGAGTGATCAAGGGTGTGTCTAAGTTTAGTTAGTCAAGTAGAGGGGTGTTTTAAAGCTGTTAATAGTTCGGGAATGAAACTAATGATTTGCATCAAGTTTAGAAGTATTTTCAACAATTCTCTCTTGTTTTTTTGTTTTGTTGATAAACAACTAATTGTGTTGTATGCTTTTTGTATATGTAGAGAATAACTATTGAAGAGATTAAAAAACATCCTTGGTTTCTAAAGGATTTGCCTATAGAATATATGGAAGGGGAGGATGCAAGTTTACAAATGAAAGAAGAAAATGAACCAACTCAAAGTATTGATGAAGTGTTAGCTATAATTCAAGAGGCAAAAAAACCAGGAGAAGGGCCCAAAGGTTGTGATTTATTGGTCAAGGGAATAAGTAGTAGCATTGATCTTGATGATGATGATGATTCAGATATTGATGATGATACTGATGATGAGATAGAGACAAGTGGGGAATTTGTTTGCGCTTTATGAGTGTTAGCTTGTGTATAATAGACTCGATGTGATCAGATTCTTTATCGGGTTTGCGTATGGCAGGAGATTGATATAGATTATAAGATAGAGATGAGTGCATGTTTTTTTTTATCTTTGTATTATGAGTGTTACATGTGTATATTTGATGTGGTTCGATTGCTTCTTGAATTTTATTGTGTATAATGAAAGCTTTAGTGTGTTCATTAAAGGTTCTTTATGATGAGTGTTACTTTACATTGTGTCATGAAGGTCAAAGTCAAAACTATGATGATGATCATTCTTTAGCCATGAAAATGATATTTTTTCCTATGGTTGTTTAACCATGATTAAGTGATATCAGATATGTATTTTCACTTTACTTCGAAATTATGTATAAGATAAAATTTCTTGATTCGGTGAAAATGTCTGTTATCGATAAATATTTACCCTTTTTAGCATAGTGGTTTTAAGTTTTACTCTATGGCTTTTTGCCTTTTACTTAATCTCATATATATTATGTTTATGAAATTCTCTAATTTTGGTAAAGATTATACCAAGTAGAAATATTCAATCATGTATGAACCTTTTGATTCTATATAACATTCTTGTAATTGTATATAAACACTACAAGTTGTACTTATGTTATGAACCACATGTGCATTAGACCAATAAAATGCATAAAGAATTTGTTGTTAATGTCTGATAATTCATATATCCGATCCTAACTGATATTCAACGAAGCACAATTGTTATTATTCAAATAAATCTATCAACTAAATCGAGAAAATTTTAACCTTACAATAAGAGTATATATACTATTATTCCTACATGTCACTTGAACACAATTGCTTGCTCTATGTTCACATCCATTATCTAATGATTATTTCGAATTAGTAACTTTCTTTCTTTTTTATTTGGTTACAAGATTTCCAGTGTATATATTTTTGAAAAAACAGGATAATGTTTTTGTGCTGCTTCTATTAATTCTTATGTGTCCTCCCAATAATTGATATGTGTGTCCCACTTATATATAAGTTAGTAACAATTTTGTGCTATAAAAGTTGTCTTTAATTATTGATTCTTTGGCTTGCTAGATCTTGAAGTTTCCCATAATAATGTTAATGGATAGGGTTGACAAAATAGAACAAGTAACCATCTAATCTGACCTATTAAATGTAAGATTTGGATAACTAATCATATACATCAAAAATATCTTTAGCGGTAATTAATTAACGATGATAATTTAGTTGTCGTTAAATATATTCTTTTAGAGGCAGTTAACACTCTTTATAAATGTCCCTAAAACATATAACAACATTGGATCTAATAGTAATTAACTAATATTGGTAAAGACTTTAGCACTATTTGTTAATATATATGCATATTTATTATCGCTAAAAGTTTTTTTTATTGTAATGATAATAGATCAAATAGAGATATTATTCATAAATTCACTAAAGAATAAATATTCAGATGAGTAATATGAAAATTTTTCATGGAATTCATTAGAGGAATGTTTTTGATAAAAAATGATTATTCTGATGTATTTCTACTATTTTTTTAAATTAATTTCACCAATGCGTATAATTCAGAAGAATATGTGAGTGATTCATATACAACTGATATTCATATAACAATGCGTATAATTCAGAAGAATATGTGAGTGATTCATATACAACTGATATTCATATAACAATACTCATTTATTCACTTGTTATTTTTTAATTTTCAGTTTTATCTTTGTGTTCATTTATGATCATGTTATATCCATCAGTTAACTTATTTTTTAATCAATATTAGATACAGACAAATTAAATATTACATCCGTTCTTATTTAACTCATTTTTTATCCGTTTATATTCGATCCGACTCCCATTTTTGCCACTCTAGTCATGGGAGACATTAGAAAATGGGAAAATTTCACATCAATCATGCAGCACATCAGATAATTAAACATTAAACAACATTATGAATGTGTGTTGAGCTTTATAACAACATCCTCAACGTTTAGTGATAGGGACTTAAATTAATATTAATAAAGTAATTATATATATAATAGTAGAGTTAATAATGTTTTTATTTATAAGAAAAAGTATGAAACAACTTGTAACTTTATGTTTTTATTTTCTTTATCAAAAGAGCTTTTCACAAAAAAAGAAAAAAGAAAAAAAAGAAGGGAAATTGTATGAAATAGCAAACTATTAATTCAAATTAAATGCTATAGCCATAGTTTATGTTAATTGTAATTCGCAGCAAACATCCCCTTTTTTTGCCATCTGATTCGGTATACAATTAGCCATTTTATACATTTCGGTATAAAATATATAAAATGTGTTTGTGTTTGTAAAAAGTGAGAGAAAAGTGTATAGACAAATACAAATACATATATTTTCGTCATATACACTTATAATTATACAAATACAGATCTTATTATACAAATTATAATGTATAAATGAATTTATACAAAATTGAACAATTTGTATAAAATTGAATGTTTGTAGCGAATTATACAAATCAAAAGCTCTATAGCAAACACAAAATTTGCTATGGAGCGCAATTATACAAACTATAGCTATAACATACACATATAATTTTTATATTTGCTATATGTAAAAGTTGCTTTAAAAAAATAAGGCTTTTTATTGAGGTCCTACCTACGAGGAGGCCCATTATGATCACTTAGCCCAAAAGGCCCAACCCACTTCTAAGCCTTATTAGCACAAATCAATCGCACAACTGTCTCTATTTGGGACGGTGTTTAATACAACTTATGTCTCATAACTTAACTCCTACAAAATTTATATCGAGCGTGGAAAAAATTCTTTAATCTTATGCCGAGTAAATTAGATCCCGATAAATAATAATAATTTGATCCACATATAGTCAATGTTTGTACTGAATTTGGATTTTATATATCTTATGTTGGTCCAGAATCATAGTTGTGTGATTTATTAATGATGCACTGGGTAATGTAGCTTATTACAAGCAAGCAATTGTTTAAACCTCTTTAATTAATTAAACAGGCACTCCATGATTCCAAGGGTATTGACAAAGAACTTTTAAGTGTTAGAAACTGATTTTATAATTAAATAGTTGCGTGTTTGGATAAACGTGTATTTGTTGAGAATTGCTATGCTCTTTTTTTTGTCGGTAATGACTTTTGTACCATTAGATGTTCATAACCACTCTACATCTCAATTCCAAACTCGAGTATGAACTGTCTATATGATTCTCACTTATCATGTTATTTCATTTAGACTCCTGTTTTTCCTTGACATATTGTTAAATTGCTAAAAAAAAAAAAAAAAGTAACACATTAATAAGTGATTGGCCTATTTTTCTCATTTCTAATAATGTTTCTATAAGTTACAATATATCTTTTTAAGGCATCCCAATAGCCAACCATCAAACATACATAGAAACAAATCTACTTACTATACTATCTTTATCATTAAATAACAAAAGCGACTTTTACTTTTACCCTTTTTTGTGTGAAGTCTCAAACAAGACTTCAACACGGGGTCGATGGCTATTAGCCACCCTACAATCGCGTCTTATCTCACCAGGACGCCCCAATTGTAGATCACCCATCTTAACCATTCCTTCAGCAAAATCCTTAAAAAACCTTTCTTGATCAACACTATACTCCTTAACATACTCCCTTGTTATAGAGTTAGTAAAAAGCGTTTCATCAGAATTCAAAAACCCTCTCCCATTCACCAAATCTTTGAAATACTGATTATCAAACAGCTCAGGTGTTGCATCTAAATCTCCAGTCACATTCCCATCACCACCAAGTGGACAAAGTTTGTCTAACTTTTCTCTGAATGATGGCTCAATGGAAGGGTCAGGACGCCCCGAGCCGGACTGATTGTATAGCCTAAACACAATGGAGAAACATCTTCCTTTGCCAATGGAATGAGAGCCAGAGAGGGCTACAAGATCTTGGAC
>JAJOOR010028734.1:0-14173 GCA_036250505.1 Solanum acaule
CATAATTCTCAACTCATCAATATACCAACAATTCAACATGAATAAGTATAGATAATCATAGGAAATATCAATCCAATCTAATCTAAACATAATTTCACCAATAGAAATCATATTCACAAAGACCCATATCATAGGCCATTTTTTGAGAATTTGGGGATCATGGGTTCTTCAAGAATTCCTTTGAAAATTATCTTAAAAACCTTAATTCCTCATCAATTCATCAATAGAATGATTTAGAAAATCGTTTGACAAAGAACCCATGTTTAGATTGAAAATTGGGAATTTTGGTCTATGAATCACTTTTGAAAATCTTTGATAGAACTCTTTGAATGAGAGGTTATTCAATAATCAAGAGTTACCATACCTTAATTATTGAAGACCCATTAAATTGAAGAATAAATCAATTGAAAACCCATCTTCTAGCTTGAGCTTCATCAAGGTCTTCAATGAAGTTTTTGAGAGAATCTATTTTTGAGAGGGAAGGGTCAATTTGAAGAATGGGGTCTCATTCTAGGTTTTGGGGATTTAACCAACTTAAAATACCATAAAGTAGGTAGAATAACCGTTTATAATAATTCCCCAAACAACCCCTCACTTAGTTGGAACTTTTAAACAAGTCAAACTTGAGTTTTCTTTTTGCAGATTTCGTCGGGAAACAAGTTCACGACGCGGAGGTGTTCCCACAAGTTTCATAAATTAAAATTTGAGACAGTAGATTCCGCGACGCGGACATGCTCCCTCCAAGCATAACTTCAAGATGCCTTGGCAGCTTGCTTGGCCAAGGTTGGGGCCCTCTTCGGGAACCGTTATGTTGGCCCCCGGGGTGTCGTATCCGAATGTTTTGACCCTATAAACATTTATTAAGAGACTAGGGTTACCTCCACTGATTTTACACTCCAAACAACACATTAAAACATGAACAACATACTAGAACACACCAACACGTAAAAGACTAGTTTTCGAACGTCTTGGTCGTCCTTGGACGTTTGACTTCCAAACTCTTTAAAACTGACTAAAAAGGATATTCTTCATTATTTTAACAAGTTATTAATGCATAAAACCCATGTGAGGCTCTACTTCATCCTACTTTATTTTACGGGGTGTTACACATTCGATATAAGGAAAATGGTATAGAATTAAAACTTTTCTTTAAATCCATACAGTAGAAAAACATCATTTGAAACAGCGGAAGTCTACTAGTCTCATATGGCCATCTTAAAACAATCTTCGAATCAAAAGTAGGGTCACAGCCCTTTACAATAGAAAGTCTAAAAAGAGTATTACCATGAAAGACATGAAACATCAAAAGTACTTGTCCTCGAATCCATGAGAACATACCACAAGTCTTGGAAGAACTCAATCCAAGCTTCAACTAGAAGAACTCAACTCACATGCCGGATCTACACTTTGTAGAAAAATAGAAGAAATATGGGTTAGCACATTTAAAGTACTATGTATGATAGTCATGCAAGAACCATGCTTAAAAAGGATATGTTGGTTGAAAACCATGCATATGCCAATTTTGAGAAAACTTCATGAACATAAGTATAAGAGGCATAAGATACAAGTGTAATGGAGATACAAACAATTTCATCACATTAGAACATAATCAACATATAAGCCATTTCATCACATAAAAGCCTTCACCTTAAGTGAATCCAAGCTATACTTTGTGCAATGTATAATTAGCAACACATACCACCATCCGCACTAAGTACCACATTAAGGCCACAAAAAGCTAACTTATCATTCTTCCTTTTCACCTTTACACAATACTCATACATAAGGAACATAACATTTCATAAGTCATGACAAGGAAGTAACTCATGATACAATCCAAGTAAAGTAGACATCATCGCATTAAATATATAAGTCAACATTCTTTATTAGCTTCATTAAGATCACATTCATTTCATTTAACATTGTGACATTCACAAACACACCATAGCCCTCTCAAAGCCTACTTGTGCAACGCATGGATTGCATCCTATACTACCACCCACACTTCATAGAACTCCTTGAGTAACCATAGTACCTAACTCATATCCTTGACCAGAAAACATTATTTAATAAAGGAACACACAATGACTACTCTCAAAGCCTACTTGTGCTATCATAGATGGCATCTCATACTACCACCCATACTAAGTAGTGCATTCATGAGGAGCCATAGTTCATTAGCATTCTTTGTGGGGGTAAGCCTTAACCAACATAGACCATGTGAGCAATTCATGGAATCCCGATAGGACCATTACTATTTAGCTTAAGTGGATCCACCAGCTATAAACCTATGTGGGCACATAGTTATGGGATAGGGAGATTGCTTCTAGATACCCCATCTCAACTCACGGATGAGCATCCATCGCAGGAGATTGTTACTAGATACCTAGCCTCAACTCCTGGATGAGCATCCATCTCAATCCATATCCTCTCGGTGCTAAGCATTATCCCTATGGAGTACTTGACATTCATTAATTAGTTCATTGTGATGGGATAAGAGATTTCTACTAGATACCCCGCCTCAACTCCCGGATGAGCATCGATCTCAATCCCAACATTCATTAATTAGATAGCTCATATATTCAATGATGAGAATAGACTTTCAAGTAAGAAACCTATTATGGTGAGAAAGTCCTTTCACAACATTTCATTATCATTCATTAGTGTACAATTGAGAATACAATTTCAATCAACACATCATCATTACCATAATCATAAAGACTTCATTCATTATTTATTAATGAGTGTGTGTATGTCAGAATAACCTTTCACATATATCATCATCCTTCATAAGTGTTAAATTGAGAATAATCTTTCAATACTACCACAATTGTATTCTAAACATGATCATAATACTTTCATTGACATCTCACACATATACTTCACATCATAATTATACATAATCCTTCATGAAATTGCCCTTCTAGGGTATGAATCAATCTCAACATAAACATCTAGATTACTACATTAGATAAGGGAATTAACATGATTCAATAACTAATTCAATAAAAACATAAACAATTCAACATATTTTCATGATCAATCAATTCCCAATCACAATTCACAACATAGGATTTTGGAGAAAACATGGGTTCATAGGAGAAATTCACCATAATTCATCATTACTTCAACAATCCTTTCATAATTCATCATGTATAAACCTTTGAGAACGTTTTGGAATTGAACCCATGTATAGATTGAAAACCCTAGGTTATGGGGGTTGGAAACTTGAAATCATCTTTTCATAGGGCTCCTTGAATGAAACCTAATGAAGGATGAAGACTACCATACATTTAGGGAAGAAACTCGATGAAAATTGAGTTAGAATGGTGAGATCTTCAGCTTGAAAGATTGAATCCTTCTTCTCCAATGGTTGTTTCTAGAGAGAGAATATTTGGAGAGGTAGTTTATATTCTATGAGTGTTTGGGAATAATGGGTTCTAAAAGGGACTTTAATACTTTAAAAAGCTTTAAAATACTTTAATTAATCAATAATAATAGTCTTTTAACTTACTAACCTGAAAAGCAATTTACCAAACCACCCCTCACTTGGCCGAAACTTGACAGCCTTTACAGTCATGACCTACGGACCGCAGGTGGGCTCACGCCCCGTCCTGTAGGTCCGTAGTTTTGGGCTAGAACATGTCATTTTGGGGCCTGACCTACGACCTCCACCTATGGGGCGTGGGATAACCTACTGGCCGTAGATGGCCATCTGTAGGTGGCCCTCTTTTGGGCAGTTTTGGCAGCTTTGGGGGTCTTGGGAGTTAGGCTTTAAGGTCCCCCTCAAGGACCCTTGGTTGGTCCTTGGGAGTCGTACCTTTACGTTTAACCCCTAAACCCCTCAACCATAGCTTGGGAACTCATTTTACCACTTCAAACCCCATAACAATTTCAAAAACAAACTTGTTAGGCTCTAGTTTCACTTACTAATTTTCTAGGTCGCTACATTCTCTCCCCGTTAGGAACATTCATCCTCAAATGACACTTTCAAAACTTAAAGGAATTAAAGACTCAAGACTAGCAGCCCATCATGCATGAAACATCATAAACAATGTACAAAACTAGGAGGAAACATCAACTCCATCTCAAACATACTCAATGCAACACAAGGAAGTAGGAACTACATCTACAAACTCATTATGCATGAAAACTTCAACAATTCTCATTTCATTGGAGGAATTACCTTATCCAACTCAAATCATGATCATCATAACATCATTAAGCACATTTTGCAATTACTCTTAAAAGCACATTTAGGCATGTTCAACATTTCGCGTCATGAACCATATAGACAACTCATACTAGAGGCACATCAACATGAGGAACACAATCCATCAAAACTCATTTTCTCATTTAAACATATGTCCATCAAGAACATGCATAACATAAGGAGACCATGGAAACACATAATCACACATGACTCCAAAACACCAAACCAGCTATAAGGAACTCTTGGTCTCAAACTTCAATAGGAATAGAAGAAAGTGATAAGGATATTGGAACTCTCAACAACGTTACTATTCTACATACTATCTCCCCCTTGGGAGTAAACCCATACTAAGACTAACATTAAAAATAACATAAGGACCTTAACAAGACATTCACAACTATAAGAAACTATCAACATGCCGGTTTCTTCATCCAGAAGAGCTCATTTGCCCTATTTAGCTTGAGGTACATAGAAACTATTTTTCCTTGGAGCATCAAGATCTGGATCATTGAGTGAAGCTTGTTTGGCCTTTCATCCTCTGGCTGATAGTGTTGGAAAATCTCTCATCTTATGACCCTTCTTTCCACACCCAAAGCAACCATCTGTGCCGGTAAGGCACTTACCAAAATGTTGCTTCCCACACTTGGCACATATAGATCTTTCAAAAGAAAAACCACCTCCATTTCCTCCTTGAGATTTAGGGTTAAACTCCCTATGCTTGTTGACCATGGGAGATTCTTGGTTGTAGGACCTCTTTTTTTTACCTTTGTTGACCATGCTCATCAGACCTAGTTCTCTTCAACTCCCTATTCTGTAGCGACCCATAAAACGAATAAGTGAAACTAGAGCCTAACTATGTAGCGAATAAGTGAAACTAGAGTTGTTGTGGGGTTTCATGTGGTAAAATGTTGTCTCGATCTATGTTTGAGGGGTTTAGGGGTTAAACGTCAAGTTATGACTCCCTAAGGACCGCCCTAGGGGTCCTTGAGGAGGACCCTAAAGCCTAACCCTTAAGACCCCAAAGAAAAACCAAGTTGCCAAATTGAGGGTGACCTACTGATGCTTATTGTGACCAACGACACTAACCTACGGTACGAGTGTCTATGATGGTCGATAATATAGTAACCCAACTAAAAGTTGGGGTCGTGTCCCAAGGGAGTGATTTTGAGAATTAATAGCAAAATTAAATTTAGTTGTAATTAGTCGTAGCTAAAGACATTAACGATTAAAAACATAGTAAAAGGGGGTGACATAAAAGTGACAAATATCGATTGGGGGTTTTGTCACAATTAGTAAAAACACAAAAAATAACTAGAAAATCAAGTATGGGTAAGAGTTCTTGGGGTGTGACCGCAATACAAGTTGAGATAAGTAGTTGGGTACATGCTTTTGAAAAGAAATTTGTAAGATAATAGTGACTAGGCTAAGCTATAGGTGGAAATAAGTTCCCTCTCGGGCAACTTAGCCCGTTTCAAATGTGTTCCTCTCGGACACCCATTTGCCGCATGTAGACCAGCTTACGCCTTACCCCACTCACTCTCTTGAGCAGAGTGTTAGGTTATGGGACTAGGGCTCACCCTCTCGGGCTGAACCTCATGTCAACCCACTCCTTAGGCCATCAGTCTAGTGGTCTTGGTTTCGCGACTTCCCTCTCGGGCAAGCTGAAAACACATGGGTGGCTTTGTATTTGCAACTACAAACCCTTTATGTTAAACCACAACCACTAGGTGAAATCACCATTAAACTACATCTAACCTATCAACAAGCAAGACCCAACAATAATATCAACACATATTTGCTAAATCACACCCCAAGAATGGGGTTTTTAGCCACACATCAAGAAATAACAAAATACACGTAAAATGATAATAAAATCAAATGGGTATAAGAAATTAAACCTTGATTTAAGCAAAGGAAGGAGAATGGAGAAGACCCACTTCTAACTTGGGGAAGATGAAAACCTTCTTTCTTCAAGTCTCCCAAAAACCCTCTCCAAACATGAGAGAAAATATTCTAAAAAGTACTATTCTATATTAGAAAATAAAATAAATGTTCGACTCCCTAATATTATTAATAAGTTTTTTATTTATAGACTTCAGAAAATAGAGCTGGCGGATCTTTCGGCGAAGTTAGTCGATAACGCCGAATGACTCGGCCACTCGCCCTTCTTCTGTTTCATCGTTGTTTCATGCTTGCCTTTAGCATCTTCACGTTTTGGACCATTGGGCGGTATAGTACTGCTTCACAGAAATATTCAGCGAAGCGTCGATTGCTCATTTTATCGCCTTTTTGATCCTTCTCCTTCAGGGCTTCGCGTACTGGAACAAAGGGCGGAATGAATCCCTTCGGTGAATCGCGAAGTGTGCTTCGCGATGCACAGGCTTCAGCTTTTTCATTCTTTTCAGCCTTTTTGTTCCTTTTTGTGCTTAAATGTCTATGCTTTTAACTAAAACTTCTAATACCTGAAACTTAAGAGTTTTCATAAGATATTTAGACAAAATAAGCATTAGAGGACATTATTCTTATCGAAATAAAGCCCTAAATGAGTCCAATTTGTGGACTCATCAACACCCCCAACTTAAACTTTTTCTTGTCCTCAAGCAAACTCAAGTTCAGCCGTTCAAAAAGGGTGTCTTAAACAGTACTACACAAGACTCAATCCTGAATGCACACAACAACACTCAATTACTTGTGCAAGGATCAATTGTGTACTTAAAAGATTCAAGTTGTAGCACACCATTACCAAAGATTCTCATGCTCGCGATACTTGCTATTTGTGCAAGTGCAAGCTCAACAAAAAGTATCTAAATACCCTCATATGAAGAATGATTCCATAATCACACACAGAGGTTAATCAATTCAAGATCAGAAATCTAATGCAACACTCGCACTCAAAAAGAGGAACACAATGCATGTTTTCACCCATAGGTTTACCCCTATTTTCCAATCGACTTTTGATTTGGCTTACTCAAGATCAAAAAGGTCTTTCTAAGGCTTGTAATGTGGCTGAGGGTAAAGGTATGGTAATTTAGGCTCAGTGACTTTTTCATCCTCGTGAGATGTGGTATTCTCAAGGCATTCCCTTCTTCTCGTTTATCAATTCTTTTTCTAGTGCTTCTAAGTCACCTTTTTATTCACCTTCATAGATTGCTTGGAAACCCAATTTTTTTTTCAATTGAATTGAAGGGGTTTCCATTTTGTTTGGCAATACCATGGGTTAGAGAGACTTTTTCTTGGACTTCTTGACTTTTCCTTTTCCTTTTCACCACACCCCCAACTTAGGCTTTTGCCCTAAGTTGGCTATTCGCTAAACCACAACTCAAGAGGATTGTAGGTAGTGGGTCAAGTAAGGTCTAGGGTTCATCAAGGTTCTTCCAAAGAAAGGTATGGCTCAAAGGGTGTTCAAAAGAGTTTCACACACTCACGGGTAGGCCACAAAAGAGGTATATGTCAAATTTGGCTCACCCTCTTTAAAGTTGCCTAAGATCATATAAAGAGGACACCTTTCTTAATCAGTCAGACTAATAGGGAAAATTCTATGTTTATTCATGCATGGTTCAAAGTAAGCTAATCACCCAAGGCATCGACACTTGAGTCAACCAAGACTACACACTTTCACTAGTGTGCAACGGTCATTACAAGAGAATCAATTCGATAAATTGTTAATCACAACGAGATGCAAAGAATTCACATATTGTCTATTCGACTTCATTTGGCCTCGTCATAGCTATACATTCATGTTCATTCAATTGAGAGCACTATTAAATTCATCAGTATTGATCTAAACCGAGACTCAAATTTTTGCAAGAGAACAACGGCCACATTTAACTCACGAGTGGTGGCAAGTAATGTGCGAAAAATTTTAAAAAAATTGGAAGGGTCAAAATTATTTTTCAATTAAACCCAAAATATAGCCATAAGCTCAAACAATCGCAAAGCAGTTTTAAAAACACAATTAAAACAGATAAAACAAATGTACACAAAATACGAATATTCATATCAAGAAAAACAAGGTAGGCCTCACCTCACCACAAATTAAAGCGTTTGTCCTCAAATGTAAATAATGACAGTATTCAGAGTTGAAAAAAGATAAGACATAGAAAGAAGTGGAGAAGAGTCTTATCTATACAGTATCTCTATCTGTCGGTGCCTACCATTCAAATTTTACCCCGTAATCCCAGATAATGCAACTTACGCTTATATTCTTTAATTTCAATGAAAACCCAAAGAAACTTCTATTTCCACTGCGCAACAGTTCAACTAAAAGCAAAGTTAAGTTGTAGTCCCTCAAATCATGCAGAAAATACCAAGTCTTAATCGATAATATATACCATCCCAGCAATACAGAGACTCAACAGAGATTTTATACAGTCAGTAATTATGGAAATGAGTAAAAATTCTGCTCAAATAACTGAGGGGATTGATTACCAACTTTGATGCCGAATTAGATAGTACTGACCTGCTAGGCAGCATTCTGATCCTAATCCAAGCACAATTCCACACTTAAAATACTCTAAAAGTGCAAGAAATATAACTACTAAAGTGCGAGTGTGAGTTTGTGAAAAGGGACAAAGTGAAAGAAAGTGAATGAAATGGATCTTTCAAACATATGGCTTGTGACCGTCCAGTTTCTGCTCATTCGGCGATGTTAGTTGATCTCGCTCAATCACTCGGTGAAATGCCGAATGTCTAATTTCCTCACTGAATATAACAGAGGTTTTAGTTCAGGTGAGCAGTGCATCGGTGGCCATTATCGAGATCGCCAATTGGTTGGCGATACGCCGACTAAATTCATACTTCATCGAGTTTTATAGACTCAACCATTAAGATGTATTGCATCAAATGGTGGGAATGATCGGGTACGCCGAACTTGTTGGCGATCCGCCAAACTGAATTGTTGCTCGCCCCCATACATCTTTTCAAGCTCTTTCCTTACTCAATTTGTACAAACAGCACACTATTATTTTATCAAGATAACAAAAGACGAGTAAATGGTTTTGGGTTGCCTCCTAAACAGTGCCTTAGTTAACGTCGCGGCACGACGCAAGTTAGCCTTCAGACCTCACTCTTAGGGTTAGCCATAGTATCACTAGGCAAACCCCCTTGCTGTCTCGGATTGAGATGAGACGAGATATGACCCATTTGGGTCTCTAACTGTATGATTGAAACTGAATGATAGGTGATTGTCTGGCTGAGGGTAGACACGTCTTCTTTCATACCTTTTAGCATTTTGTCAGACCCTTCAACTTTTTTTAGAATATGCGAGAGCATATCCTCAAACTTACCACATTCTGAATCCTTGGTCTTCTGACGCTCGTGGGGAGGCACATACCTATCTTTCTCCCCATCCTTCCAATTTGGATTACGGTCCCTCTATTCACAATCTCGATCCTTCCAGCCTTCATCTCTAACCCATCCTTGATTACCACTCTGCCTTGGGTAGTTTGAGCGATAGCCCTTGCCTTGGTTATTCACTTCCTCGTCATACATGGCTTCCAACTTCATCTCCTCAGGATTTGCACCCCATATTCCCATAGCATTGACACCACGAGCTCCAGGCCCCATGACATTCTTGGGTAAAATGTCAAGCTGCTTCATGATCTTGGCCATATTTTGGTCTCTTTCATTATCTTTCTCAACCTGTTCCTTGGATAGCTGAAATGTGACCGGTGAGACCTGGTCTTCACGGCTGTACCACGCCCTGTTGATGGTTGTCATGCCATCAAGAAGTTGAGTTGCTACTGCATATGGTTGCTGCAGTAATCCTCTGGGCATGAGTTGGTAACCTACACCTTTGTTTACCGAGTCTAGACTTCGGTAAAAGTATTGAAGAAGCACATTATCAGGTAGACCATGGGTTGGGCATTGTAGCACCAATTTCTTAAACCGGAGCCAAGTTTCATGCAGAGGCTCTCCATTGAAACGCTTGAAGCTTTGAATACTATCTCGAATAGTCATCATCTTCCCTGGAGGGAAAAATTGCACATTGAATGCGGTGACCAACTCCTTCCATAAAGTGATCGAGTTACGTGGAAACTCAGCTAGCCACTTGCACGGCTCCCCCATCAATGAGAAAGGGAATAAGCTTAATCGAATTGACTCCTGCTAGATGTTTTTAAATGAGAAATTTCCACAAACATCTACGAAGTTTCAAAGATGCTCATGTGGGTCCTCATGTGCTAATTCACTTAAGATTCCCTTTAGTCGCAAGAGTTGCAACATGGTGCTCGTTATGTGGAACACCGCATTTCCCTCTGTTAGAGGTTGACGGGTGGCTCTAACACCTCCCATGAGATGTGGATCATTAATGTTAGGCTCTTGGACATTGTTGAGGCTCCCAATATCGTCCTCATGCCCCACCTGGCTCCCGTTACTACCGTTAACACTCATGCTTTCTGAAATGTTTACATAATCAACAAAACTAAACTAAAAATTAAGTTAGTAAATGACAACTAAGAAGAACAAAAATTTTACTATTCTAAAAATTCTCAAATAACACCACTCCCCGGGAGCGGCACCATTTTAATGCTTATCGTGACCAACGACACTAACCTACAGTACGAGTGTCTACGATCGTCAATAATATAGTAATCCAACAAAAGGTTGGGGTCGTGTCCCAAGGGAGTGGTTTTGAGAATTAATAGAAATATAAAATTCAGTTCTAATTAGTCGTAGCTAAAGGCATTAATGATTAAAAACATAGTAAATTAAAGGGGGTGATACAAAAGTGTCAAATATCGATTGGGGGTTTTGTCACAATTAGTGAAAACAACAAAAAAAAACAAGAAAATCAAGTATGGGTAAGAGTTCTTGGGGTGTGACAGCAATACAAGTTGAGATAAGTAGTTGGGTACATGCTTTTGAAAAGAAATTTGTAAGATAATAGTGACTAGGGTAAGTTTTAAATGGAAATAACTTCCCTATCAGGCAACTTACCCTGTTTGAAATGCGTTACTCTCAGACACCCATGTGCCACATGAAGACCAGCCTACGCCTTACCCCACTCACCCTCTCGAGCTGAATGTTAGGATATGGGACTAGGCCTCACCCTCTCGGGTTGAACCTCATGTCGACGCCTTCCTTAGGTCATCAGTCTAGTGGTCTTGGTTTCGCGATCTCACTCTCAGGCAAGCAGAAAACACATGGGTGGGTTTCTATTTGCAACTACAAACCCTTTAGGTTAAACCACAACCACTAGGTGAAATCATCATTAAACTACATCTAACCTATCAGCAAGAAAGACCCAACAATAATATCAACATATATTTGCCTTGCATCTCCGATATGCCTTTTTTGGGGCAAATAACACCTTACCTGTGATCATTGCAGTTGACTTGCTTGAATGGGAGATAAAATTGCTCCTTGAGGTGTTGTGAGGGCATATCAAAATTTTAGGTTGTACAATCACTGACATAGTAGGAATTCCTCCCAGTATTTGCACTCACAATGTTCAACTTGATAGTGAGTTTAAACCGAGTGTTGAACATCAGTGGAGGTTGAACCCACCGATGCAAGAGGTAGTGAAAAAGGAGATAATAAAGTGGTTAGACGCATGTGTAATCTAGCTATTGCGGATAGCAAATGGGTGAGCCCGGTAAATGTGTAGCGAAAAAAGGAGGTATCACAGTGGTCCTAAATGAAAAAGGGGAGCTTGTATACATGAGACCGGTAACCGAATGGAGAGTATGCATGGATTACCAAAAGATAAATTTCTGGAAAAATATCACTTTCCCATGCCTTGCATGGATCAGATGCTTGATCAAATATCAGAGAAAGGTTGGTATTGCTTTTTGGATTGGTATTCCGGTTTCAACCAAATCTCCATTGCTCTGGAAGACCAAGAGAAAACCACTTTCACATGCCCTTATGGGACTTTTTCCTTTAATAGGATGCCAATTAGGTTATGCAATGCTCTCGCAACATTCCAACGTTGCATGCTATCTATTTTTTCTGACATGGTGGAGGATTCAATGGAGGTATTTATGGATGACTTCTCGATTGTGGGTGACACCTTTGAGGCGTGTTTGCAGCACTTAGGACAAGTTCTCCAAAGATGTGTGAAGACAAAATTGATCCTCAATCAGGAAAAATGTCACTTCATTGTTAAAGAAGGTATAGTCCTCATTCTCTATGCAAACTCATAGCGAAAGAGGTGAAATTCTAATTTGATAATGATTATATGGTGGCTTTCAGGTGTTTGAAGGAGAAATTGGTATCCACCACGGTCATCATTAGTCCTGATTGGTCAGAATCTTTCAAAGAATATGTGATGCAAGTTTAACGGCATTGGGTGTTGTGCTGGGACAAAAACGCAACAAGCTATTTCACCTAATTTACTATGCGAGCAAGACTCTAAACAGTGCTCAATGTAATTATACTGTTATTGAACAAGAGTTGGTTGCGGTAGTCTGTGCGTTTGAGAAATTCTTGGCATACTTGCTAGGTACTAAAGTGGTTGATCAGTACACTGTGTTAATTAATGGCAAAGAAGGATGCCAAGCCAAGATTGATAATGTGGATGTTACTATTGCAAGAGTTCAATTTTGAGGTTAATGACCGGAGAGGTTGTGAAAACTAGGTGGCTAGCCATCTATCAATGTTGGAGGGCAAGGAAAATGATGAGTTGGAGATTGACATAAATGACTATTTCCCAGATGAACAGATATTCTCGGTAACTCTCAAACAGCCTCCGTGGTATTCTGATTTCGCCAATTATGTAGTATGTGGATTAATGCCATACGATTTGAACTACTACCAACAAAAGAAGTTCTTTTTTGATGTAAGAAGTGTTTTTGGGTATTTATTCAGAGACTTTGTTGACCATATCATTAGGAGATATGTTCCGGAAGAAGAATCCAATGAAATTCTCCATGCTTGTCATTCTTCACCGGTTGGGGGTCATCATGGTGGAGTGCGTATAAATCCTAAAGTACTCCAAAGTGGCTACTACTGGCTGTCCCTCTACAAGGATGCGGATGAATTTGTTAAGAAGTGTACTCAGTGTTAAAAACAAGGTGTAGTGTCCATAACACACGAGTTACCGCTTACCCCCATTTTAGAAGTTTAGTTATTTGATGTTTGGGGAATAGATTTCATGGGTCCATTTGTGAGTTTGTTTGGTAATAAGTATATCTTAGAGGCCGTAGATTATGTTTCTAAATGGGTGGAAGTTGTTGCACTTCCAAACAATAAAGGGAAAAGTGTGGTTCAATTCCTGAAACGCTACATCTTTACTAGATTTGGTACTCCTCGAGCTATCCTTAGTGATGGTGGATCCCACTTTTGCAATAAGTTAACTACATTAAGTAAGTATGGAGTGAAACATTGTCACGACCCAAGCCTAGGGCCTAGACGTGACATGGCGAATGAGGAACCCGAAGGAACCCCAAACAAGCCTCTCAAACTTGTCATCACACTTCATCGATCGCGGAAGTACATTCAACATTAATTAACGGGAAATAGGGACTAAGGGCAAACCATTTCAAAATGACATCATAGAACAAGAGTCAAGCTCATTTACAAAATACTTGTCCAACGCACACCTCTACATACATAGATAGGACGGGGCCATGACATACTACCGGCTCCCCTCATAGTCAAAATACAATTGCAAGCTAAAGTCTCAAAACATAGGAGTAAGAAACATAACATAGCCCTCGAATCATTAAGGACTCACCAACAACTCGGATAAGCACTGTACTAGCCAAGTGAATGGAGAGAAGGATCAAGAGTAGCTCCGGTCCCTACATGGTGACATCATGTAGGCAAAATATGTGTTAGTACTTGGAATGTACTAAGTATGTGGGGTGCAACACAACAATAGACAAGGACACAATCGAAATAAAAGAAATAGTTTCATAGGCATTATGAATAACAATATGAGGATGCATGATCAAAGTGAAGTCAAAACATGTTTAAGTAAATCTATACTAATAGTAGATATCATATGTGTATGCATGA
>JAJOOR010028735.1:0-12529 GCA_036250505.1 Solanum acaule
TTGGTCAATAAGTCCATATCATGATGATCCAATTGTTAATAGAGGATAAATCTAGACCATTTAGCGTAGTTTTAAAGAAAAGTAGGTCAATTTTTCAAGATAAAAGAAAATCACGTTCATTAAAAACAATGAAGTGGACAAACCTCCATCAGCTAATGCCAAAGACTTTTCCTCGTGCCATTGTTCTTGAAGCAAAAGCTCAACTGCCACTATATCACCATCAAAAGCCATATTCATCTTTATTCTGGGAAATGAATTGAAAGAGATAATTCTGGGCAATTTCTAGAATGAAGATTGTGGGTAGATAATTATAGAATAAAGATAGTGAAAAGATAATTCTAGAATTAAATTGTTGGTCTGTGGTACCCACTTGGAGTGATTCAGACTCCAATTGACACGTAATGACATAGTACAACACTTCTTCAAAGTGCAATTAATATAGCTCATTGTACAATTCTTATTGCGGTGGTCGTCCATGGGATGACATTTCTATATAGTAGAAACTAGTATTTTTTATTAATTCAAATTGACTCCTATTCACCATAATTAATTCTTATTTTTTTTCACTTTCGCTTTCGCTAATTATTAATCTCTTGATATGAGTGTTGTGTGTTTATTCTTTATCAATTAATGAGTACTGAATTGTAAACGTGACATAAATATTATTAAGAATATATTATTAGTAGTTTTATAAAAATATAAGTTTTAAAAATGATGAATATTATTATTAGAATTCTTTTAATTTAAAGGTTCTTTGGATCTTCACCGACGTTCTTGCTAAGTAAGATGACTAGGTTGAAACTAAAATTTTTATTCTCTTTGTTATATATTTGCAACAACACATAAAGTCAATGAAATATTAAATATATTAAGTTAACACTATTAGATAGTTTATACAAGCTCAAATTTTAGTGTGAAAAATCTCTTTTTTCATCAAAGAATAAGGCCACTAATTCCTAAAAAGAAATAAAAATTGAATTGTTTAGTTATCTCTAATCTCATAATATCGAAAAGAAAATATTACTAACATGCATGTTTGATCGATTTGTTTATAAAAATAAAAAAAAAGACAAAAGACTCAAATTGTAACCCAAAATTAAAGCAACCGACTTGCTTATCTTACTTGAACATTGTGGCACCTAGGACCTCCAAATTAAATTAAACTTTTATATGAAACGGTTAGACACTTATTGCATTACTGAAAATATACCTTCCCTAATATATCTTTTTCAACATTATTTTTCAAATGTTCTTTTTCTTCATTATCTTTTTGAAGATCCAGTTCAGCTTAAGGTGTAATACTTTGAAATTTAGCGATAACTTTTATTTGTCGCTATTTGTAGGTTTTTACGCATAATAATTTAGGAGTTTACTTATTTTTCTTTGAGTTGATGTTTCGATAAATACATAAATTGGCATGTCTTCATTAGTGGCGGAGCAAGAATATGGGAAAAGGACAAATATACTCCCGAATTATCGTAAATGGTATGGAGATACCCTCCGTCATATTTTGGAACATTGGTGTCCTTGGCGTCAAAAAAGTAGAGCATATATTCTTGCTAAATTGATTGCCTGAATACCAACTCTTATACCATAATTTATATCATATAATGCATGTTTGTTAATAATTTATAAATATTTTTTTAGCTAGTCATTTTATACCACAACGAACACCAACAAAATTTCTATCAAATATTACCTTTCAGGTCCAACACTAAAATGAACAATACCACATTTTGAGAAATATTATTTTTCAGAATTTCTAGAAAGACTAAAAATTAGGCACAATGAAATACCAAAAAAATCATCAAAAAACAATTATTTTTTATTTAATTGTATGACAAAATAATTTCTCAAAATAAGATAAAGTGATGGAAGAAATTGTTCTAAGATGAACTTCTATATAAAATTACTATCGTACGAATACTCCTTCGAATCAATGGTTGAACCTCTTTCTCCTTACCTTTCTTTTTTGTCAAATTAGGAGTAATATAGATAGACCTTTCACTACCGATAACAAGATTAGGGAGAATGCATTCAACTCGAAATTTAATCTCGAACACACGTCAAGATTGTTAATATTGCAATTCGACTGTCAATACCCAGATTAGTTCTACAAATTGAATTCATGAAATTTTCCTATTCATGATCGTATAAATAAAAAAAACACACAATTTTATCTCAAAATATAGATAATTTTGAAGAAAAAATACAAGTATGAAGAAGAACCAAAATTCTTAACGAGAAAAGATGGAGATTTTATTCAAAAACTAACGATGATATGTGAGAGAATAACAAATTAAATGATGTGATTTCATGATAAAAAATTAAGAGAGAGAAAAGAAAGAGAAATTAAAAGGTGTTTTAATAAAAAAGAAATGTATCACAATATGACTGTGCTTGGAAATTCAAAAGGTAAAATAGTAAATTATCATTTCCACAAAATAAGCACACTACCCCAAAAAGTAGTAAATAAAATCGTATTCCACGTAAAAAAAAAAAGTGCATTTTATTATATTGTTATGCATATATTGATAATTAAAATATTAATATTATAAATAAAAAGACTAAAATAATATTATCTAAATAATGATCTCACATGGTATATTCTTGTAATTTAACAGCTAAGCATGACAAGACTCTTGCTCTGTCGTGTTGTAATTATTAAAACAAGAAATGACATGTGAATAAAATACTGGAATTCCCAACTTTGGGACCACCTTGGAAAAAATCGTGATTTGTGCAAGCATAATTTCACTTTGTCATTGAGTGATTGATAGTCCCATCTGTACCGACAAAATAAATCCATATTTTAATAATTCACCTATATATAATGGGTTGGGTAAGTGATTTTTTACATGGGTAAAATATAGATAAACTATAGGTAAAATACGAATTAGTCAAATGAGTTAACCTTCTAACTTTTATTCACTATAAATTCATGATATCATTAAAAATATTGTAATTTCTCTTGCTTTTTATGTTCTTCTATAGAACTAATTATTTTTCACTATAATTGAAAAGATAAAGTCTTTGGTCCTCCAAAAATATATATTTCAACCCGCCCAAATTTGACCCAATCCGCCCATTTGCCACCACTACTCCCACCTTATAGTACGATTTCCCATTTTCCTTTTTTCTTCACCTACGATAATTTATTTGTTAAATTTGAATCTGATACACTCATTAAGAAAATAATAACTGACATGATTACTATTTTAGCATGTTATCCCTATTAATTGATATTTAGTATTAAGTCTCAAAAATATCTTAAATATACAACATAATTTTTTGTTAAGGGGGTTCGGGTGAACCCCTCGGCAACCTCTAGGTCTGCGTCTGGATACAATCTATCCAAACACTGTATTTATTAAAATAATATAGTACGATAAAATATAACACAATATAATATAATACATTATGAAACTATACGTAACAACCATCCAAACAAAGTGTCAATAGGTTGAGTAGTCCTATTAAATGAATTGAACTAATAAATGCATCTTTTTTTCTTTGAGTTAATGTTTCGATACGTACATGTCCTTACGCGTGGCCCATTGAGCTCCCAATTTGATTCTCGTGTCTTAACGTAATCAAGTTTTTCTAAAATAAAGTGTTAGTTGAGTTGTATTATTGTATGTACTAACACCTTTACAAAGTCTACCCAATAAAGTGTTTAATACTCTCTCCGTCCCTTTTTATATGTCACCTTTTTATTTTGCATTTGCATTCAGGGATGGATCTATGGGTACCCGTGGGGTGCCACGGCACCCAGTGATCTCGGAAAAATCTCTCTCTCTCATATATATACATATATATAATAAAGTAATATATATTTTCTTTGCCACCCACTAAACAAAATGACGAATGGTTCAATTGGTAAAGCAGATAATTCGCCACATGACACGGGCAGCACGGATTTGAATCTCGTGGACATCATTAATTTTTTGGAGCTTTTTCGTTCTTTCTTTCCTTTTTTTTTTTTTTTGTCTTTTTTATTAATGTGTGAAGGCTTTTTCTTTTCTTTCCATTCATTTTTATTTATTTACTACTAGTATTCTTTATTAATTCAAATTGACTCTTATTCACCATAATTAAATTTTTTTTTTTACTTTTTCTTTCACTAATTATTAATCTCTTGATATGAGTGTTGTGTGTTTATTCTTTATCAATTAATGAGTACTGAATTATGAACATGACATAAATGTTATTAAGAATATATTATTAGTAGTTTTATAAAAATATAAGTTTTTAAAAATGATGAATATTATTATTAGAATTCTTTTAATTTAAAGGTTCTTTGAATCTTCACCGATGTTCTTGTTAAGTAAGATGACTAGGTTGAAACTAAAAATTTTATTCTCTTTGTTATATATTTGCAACAACACATAAAGTCAATGAAATATTAAATATATTAAGTTAACACTATTAGATAGTTTATATAAGCTCAAATTTTAGTGTGAAAAATCTCTTTTTTCCTCAAAGAATAAGGCCACTAATTCCTAAAAAGAAATAAAAATTGAATTGTTTAGTTATCTCTAATCTCATAATATCGAAAAGAAAATATTATTAACATGCATGTTTGATCGATTTGTTTATAAAAATAGAAAAAAGACAAAAAATTCAAATTGTAACCCAAAATTAAAGCAACCGACCTGCTTATTTTACTTGAACATTGTGGCACCCAGGACCTCCAAATCCTAGATCCGCCTCTGCTTGCATTAAGAAATGATATAACTTTACCCTTATATTCTTATTTAATGTTTTCTTAAGTCAATTTTATAATAAATAATGAATACATTTTCAAGATTAATTAACTACTCTATCAAGGGTATAATAGGCAAAGTATGATAATTTATGCATAAATTTTATAAAATAACAAGTATTGTGATCCAGCTATTTATAGAAAAGGATGTCATATAAAAATGGACGGAGGGAGTACATAATTAAGTAAAAACATAGTTTATGTTAGATAAAACATGATGAAAACTTAAATATAAATATTATACTAATTTCTTTAACAAATTAAATTAAACTTTTATATGAAACGATCAGACACTTATTGCATTACTGAAAATATACCTTCCCTAATATATCTTTTTCAACATTATTTTTCACATGTTCTTTTTCTTCATTCTCTAGGGGAAAAGTTCTTGTTATTTTTTTATACTATCTGTTGTTTCTTGTACCTCGATTATTATATTATTTTACTGTACTTTTCATTCTGTTATTATCTACTAATTTTTTTATTATCTATTGTTTCTTGTAGTTTTTTTCTTTTAGACTATTTTTTTCTTAAGCCAAAAATCTGTCAAATACAACCTCTCTACTTCTGAGGTAGGGATAAGATTCACGTACACTCTATTTTTGCCTAACTCTATTTTATAAACCTACACTAAATATGTTATAATGTAGTAATCAATAAGATATTTATTAAAAATCATAATTAAATCCATCACTTTACTACTATTATAACTTTTAAAAAATGAATTAGCTACGAAATTTACTTTTTTATATATAGTATTGAGGAGCTTGAGTTGGCGTAATAAATGAACTGAATTAATAAATACACCTATTTTTCTTTGAGTTAATATTTCGATGTCCTTACCGACTTACGTATGGCCCATTGAGGTCCCAATTTATTCCCTATATAACCTCAAAACAGCTTTTTAAAAAGTGCACAACAAAAACAAAAGTTATTTTTGTTATAACTAAAACGTAATTTTTCGATGAAAAAATATCGATCAGTATCAAAATCCATATCACCTCAAATCCTTTCAAATAAAGGGTCAGTTCAGTTGTATTATTGTACTAACACTACATGATTTTTAGCGGCAATTAATTAACGGTAATAGCTCAATTGTCGCTAAATATGTATTTTTAGTGGCAATTAGCACTCTTTGTATATGTCCCTAAGCCTTTAGCGACATTGAATCCAATGAAGCTTAACTAATTTAACTAATGCTGTTAAAGACGTTAA
Organism: Solanum acaule; assembly: GCA_036250505.1. NCBI lineage: Eukaryota > Viridiplantae > Streptophyta > Magnoliopsida > Solanales > Solanaceae > Solanum > Solanum acaule. The sequence goes on from JAJOOR010028735.1 coordinate 5,981, forward strand.
CACTCTTTATTAATGTGTCTATTTATTGCTGCTAAAAAATGTTTTTGTTGTAGTGTAACGTTTTCAAAGTTTGTCCAAATAAAGCGTTGATTAAATAATCAAGTAAACTTTTTTTATATAGTTTTGTATTAGATAAAGCATGATGAAAACATAATTAAATAAATATAAATAATATAGTAATTAATTTCTTTTCTTTCTAGGACTTGTATAACTCTCAGCTGTTATAACCTTTGTTACACCCGCTGTCCTTCAGATTGTCACTCTGTGGTAATAGCCTACAAACCACATGATGTAAATCGTACTAGACAAGTTCTATATAACATGCTCGACTTAGAAAACATTGAGGGGAAGTCGATCCCGAATCATTTGTGTAGAGGACTACCCTTCAAATCAACTGAGTTGTCCCGAAAGACAATATAACAAATTAAATTAAGCTTACACGACACTATCACATACTTTATAGACTTGTGTGTAATTGTTTTACAGCTAAGTATTGAAACATCTTTTAGTGAAATCGACAAGACTTGTGTGATATTGAAAAAAAATTGGGACTTAACCCTAGGTTTGAAGTTTAGGAACTTGATTATAGAGTTGGGTGTTGTTAGTTTCAAAATTTTATTGTGATCATGTACTTGAATAGATTGCATTGATTTGGAAGTTCAACGGAAGGGGAAGACTCAAGTCCCGAAGTGAATTCTTGATTGATTGAGGCAAGTGGATTTCTAAATCCTTGTTAAGTGTATGGAATTCGTGTATTTCCTTGTAATATGTGTTTGAGAGTAATGAAAATTGGTGATGAGTTGACTTGTCCATGTTGAATAATTCTAATGATGGAAAAAAGGGTAATAAAAAGGTAATGTGATTAATTGTTGGTGTGTGATGTTTGAGAATGATTTGAAGGCTTATTGCTTAATTATATTGTTGATGTTGTATCACAGTTGCATTGTTGTGAATTGTGCCTTGTTATGAAAATGGTTATCTCCTCATTATTTGTGTGAACATGTCATTTGCATTGGTAATGAGACATGGTTGTGAATTTGTGATAAGTGTTATGTGATAAGAGGATGTACCATTTCGAGGGATGTATCGCGCGACGTGATGGATACTATATATCAAGGGACGTATCGCGCATCGCGATGGATACTATTATCGAGGGATGTGTCATGCGCCGCGACGGATGCATGGACAGATATGTCCCCCATGGGTCCCGACTGAGAGACAGCGGGTGTGTATCATTAGGGCAGACATGCATCATTATACTTGACATTGCATTTCATTGCATGTACATCTTTATCATTGATGACTTGATCTTGTGTGTTGCTGATCTCGTGAGTGCCTTTTTGTGGAAGTTGTGATTGATGAATAGGAGTTTATTGTTGAGGATATATAATTGTTAAAGTGTTGTTGTTGAGCTGTGTGTTATGTAAACTGCGAACTGTTAGGTTGGACTAGTTTTATGCATGTGATAATTGTGATTGATGAATATTGAGCTTGTTGTTGAGGATATGTAATTGTTAGAGTGTTGTTGTTGAGCTGTGTGCTATATAAATTGTGAACTGTTAGGTTGGGCTGGATTTATGCGGGTTGTAGTTGTGGAGGTTCGGTTGGGGTGTAAGGAGTACTTGTATTCTATTCCCTTAGCTTGTGTTTAGAAGTTACTTGCTGAGTACCGTGTGGTTTGATACTCACCCCTTGCTACTACATTTTTTGTAGGTTACTAGCCCGCACCTTTGTGATATTTTCTCTTCTCCTTGTCTAAGGCTTCTTGTGGAGGTTTGTGAGGTAGCTGTTTGTCATTTCAGTGGACCTTCTTTCTCCTTAATTATGATCTTGTTCTATTCTAGAAACAATGTCATTTGAGACTTGTATTTTCTTTCAATTTTATTATAACACATTAGAGGCTTGTACATGTGACAACCAGGTTTTGGGCTATTTTTAAGTTGATAATAAATTTCCGCATTTTATCGTAAAGGTTGAGTTTTGGCTGACTTGTCTTGATGGGATAAGATGAGTGCCATCACGTCTATTTTTGGGTCGTGACGTGATGATACTCCAACCGTGTAATATGTACGCTTTCCCATTTCCCTTTTTTCGTCACCTACCCTTATTTGTCAAATTTGGACATGACACCGTCATTAAAAAAACAATAATTGACACGATCGATATTTTAATTAGCATATTACCCCTTTAATTGATATTTAGTATTAAATCTTGAAAAATAATCTGGGGAATAAGTAATTAGTACTAAAGGTAAAACATGGAAAAAGTAATTATTTATTCTTGATATGTGAAAAATGACAAGTAAAAGTGAACTAATCTAGGGAGTATATTCTTTCCATTTCTATTTGTTTGTCATATTTTTATAACTTGACACAAAATTTAAGTAATTTTTTTTTTTTGAATCTTTTGATCTTTAATATGTTAGGTAAAAAATTGGAATCAAAGAGTTCCTAATAAATAAAAGAGTCTTTTTTAAACGAATAAAAATGAAAAATAGCACATATGAATTGAAATTGAGAGAGTACCTTATTTATTTATTTTTAATCTTTTGATCTTAAATATATTCGGTAAAAAATGAAATCAAAGAGTTCCTAATAAATAAAAGAGTCCATTTTTAAACGAATAAAAATGAAAAGTAGCACATACCAATTGAAATTGAGAGAGTACCTAATGCCTTAAACCACCTCTCTCTCTCTCTCTATATATATAAATTCAAACCAAAAATATTACTATAATAATTGATGAGTGAATGTCACATATTAATTAAAAAAAAAAAAAACTCAAATATGCTATCAAATTTTGAGAAAAAACTTATCTATGTTATCTGTTGACTATTAAGAGTTTAGCTTATCTATGCTATTTTTATTTGAGAAATGGCTTATCCATGCCATTATTTGTCAATTGAAATAGCATAGATGACATATATGAACATTTTCTTAAAGTTCGATGGCATATTTAATTTGAGCCTTTTCCCTTTTAAAAAATTTAATAAATGATGTGGCCGAATCATAATTGACCACGTGTCAAAATGGTTTTTCATAATTGACCACGTGTAAAAAAATGGTTTTGCAAAATAGAACTATTTTTAGTTAACAAATAATGTCATGAATGAGCCTTTTCTCAAATGAAAATGATATCGATGAGCCAAACTTTTAACGAATAACATAAATAAGTCTTTTCTTAAAATTTAATAGTATATTTAAACCTTATCTTATTAACAATAATAATTAATATAATATCTAATGAATATCAAATTTTAAATATTTATATATACTAGTACTTATTAACATAGATAATAAACTATATGCGAAAAATTAAATGATGAAGGGACAAGTGAAATGGCAAAATTCAACTTGAAAAATATATATCCCCAAGCTCAGGGGGAAAATATATTTCTTATTGTTACAATTATTTATATTTATATTACTTAATATACGTCAATACTTCGAAGCTAGTTTATTTTAAAATTTTAGAATTTGTTTCCTATGACTTCCCTGTTTCCCCATTGCCTTTTCAAGAGCAATATGAAAATCTTTAAAAGGTACCATCTCCATCCTGTAATAAATTAAAAAAAAAAATCAATATTGCTACATTGTTCATTTTAAATTCAAAATATTTTCTTCTGTTTTACTAAAATTATATATATAAAATTTAAAATAAATTTATAAAGAATTACAAAATTAATTGATCGAGAGAGTAAGAAATTGTACTCATATTGCAATATCCCAGCACGAACGAGGGCCAATAGATGATCAATCGAACTCCTATATTGTGCTTTATCTAAATTTTTTTCTTGTAACAGGTATCCTTTCAATGAAATATCCTTTAAAAAAAAAAGATAATTCAATATATAACAACATGTTCAGTGATCTACAAATGGTCAAATTTGAAATAAATAAAGCGTACGTAGATATTATTTTCGATATACTCTCAATAGCCGTTCAATATATGATCCAAAGAATTACTTAGTGTTTAAATTTCATAATTGATCATTTGAAAACTAACCTTGAATATAAAATATGGAGTAGATATGGTAATTGGCTTCTTTGACATCCCTCCATATGTAACCATAGTACCACCTTGCCTTAAAAATAAAAATATAATATTGTATATCTTCAATATTTAACCAAAAAGTAAAACTTTAACTTTGAAGAAAACAATATTTAAAAAAAATAAAACAAGTGTCTCACTTTAAGAATTTTACCACCATATTAGCTGCATTTCCACCAATACAATTCAAACCCAAACTAGGTTTAGGTATATCACCCTACAACACATCATCGATCGTTACAACATATTAAAAAAAAATACACTCGTTAATTATTTAAAAAATAATTATACTGTTCGTATATAAAAGTTAAATTCATACCAGGAGATTTTTGACACCTTTGACTTCGAGTTCACTTTCAGTAAATACTTTATTAGCGCCAAGTTTAATTAATTTTTCTTTAATTTTATCAGATTCAGGTTTATCTCTTATGATCTTAATGCTATGAATTCCACGAATTCGAGCTAATTGAATAACACATTGCCCTACCATGCTTGTAGCTCCATTTTGAACAATTGTGTCCCCTGTTTAATCGAAAAAAAATAATTAATTTTTAAATCAAATTAAAATAATTAAACATGTTTTTAATTAGGAAATTTAAATAATAAACCTGATTTTAAAGCCACAAAGTCCTCAAGCATTCTCAAGGCACTCAAAGGATTAACAGAAATAGTGGCAGCATATTCAATTGGAGTGTTTTTGTCTATTTTGTACCATAAACTTTGATCTTCTACCACATAGGTTTGCCATGTCCCTGGAACATAAAAGACATAAAACTACGAATTCAGAATTTGAACTAAAGTTATTGAGAATACTGGCTAAACTTGTAATAACTTAAATCCTATTTCATGATAATTTGACACATAATTATATTATATAGCTATAGTTTGAATAATTACCTGAAAGATAAGCTGCATGAATAACCAAATCTCCAGGGGAAAAAGCCATAACAGCAGAGCCCACAGAATGTATTTCTCCAACACCTTCCCATCCCCCTATTGCAGGTGTTGGTGGCAGTACCGGATACACTCCTAATATGCAATTATTAGTAAAATTAAGGACTCGATTACAAAATTATTCACTTTTTTATTAACTTCTTTTTCTCAATTATGGAAGTTCTATATTTAACTTGAAGTTGTATTTTAAATTTGGAAAATGGCCTATAATATGTTTTTTAAACTCATTTTTCACTTTTCATGTTGTATCTATGTACAATGTACACTCAATCTTGAAGATTATTCGAATATTCTTTAGAAAAAAATATAATCAAGCACAACTTCATGAATCTCCATCTCCCCCCGCCCCCCCTCCCCCCCAACCCCAAAATCAAAATGATAGCTAGTTTATTCACACCTTAACTAATTTCATAAAATGCCTAACATATTTTACTAACAATAGATAACAAATAACCATGTTCAACAAGACTATAACATGATAGTGACTTAATTTGTTCACACTTTCACTAATCTCATGAAATGTCTGACATATTCTACTAGCAATAGTTTTTTAAACTCATTTTTCACTTTTTATGTACATTCAACCTTATTCTTTAGAAAAAAATATATATAACCAAGCACAACTTCATATAGTGTAATTTTCCTTTGAAGAAATCACAGAGTATTTTTTCCTTTATTGAAATTAATTAAACCTACAACCTAGTAATTACTATATCAACTATTAGTTTAAAAAATATTCTTTTTTTCATTCTATTTTTTTGTAACACTGATATTATATAATATATATATTTTTATATATATAAAGGAGAAAAAGAGAATTTAATGGAATTAACCCTCTATTCTGTTGATATCGGCGGGATTGATGGGAGCTGCAAGCATTTTCACGCACACCTCGTTCTCATTCATCTCCACCGGTGGAATCTTCTTAACTCTGTCGGAATTAGAATTTTCACTAACGTAATTTAAAATATAAAATAAACATTAACTATATATACATAAAAAAAATTAACGGTATATATATATATAGTATAATTTTTTACAACGTAGGGGTGGTGGTAGGAGGACATTGTGAATCTAGAACGGACCTTGTGACGGTGTCGGGAGGGCCGTGTTGGTCGTAGACAACGGCGGTGGATGGCGGAGACATGGTGGCCGGGAAGTTTACGACGGAGGTTTGTGTAGGGACGACCAAATATGAGTGACGAGAAAACATTATCCTACAAAATTTGATGTATTGTATTACAGTGTTTAAGTTTTCACTTGGAAACATTTGGGGAGAATGCAACTACTTATAGGGTGTGTTTGGTATGAAGGAAAATGTTTTCTATGGAAAATGTTTTCCTGGAAAACAAGTTGATTTTTGACTTATTTTCTCATGTTTGGTTGGTGAGTAGAAAATATTTTCCGGAAAAGATTTTTAGTGTTTGACTTATGAATGAAAAATATTTTTGAGAAATATCTTTTATTTTAACAAGAGTAGAAAATAATTTTTGAAATTGAAAATACTTTTTAAAAACAAACTTAAGTTTTTTTTGGGGGGTGGGG
>JAJOOR010028736.1:0-15362 GCA_036250505.1 Solanum acaule
ACTACACTTCACTGGAGTATGTTGCCAACTTCAATCTATTACTATATGATGGTAATAACTAACTCAATTGTCAATCATTAATTGGTCATTAAGAAGTCATACGATAATGCCAATAACTCACATGAATTACTAACCACGTTTTCCATACAATTTTTAATACATCAACACTAACAAAAACAACCAACCAATATTATCTAATGACTGTAGTATCCATTCTTCTCAAATAACAATTTCCTACACCACATATTATAATCTTTAACTTTCAATTCTTGACCATTACTATCCCATAATTATTCCTCAATTATGTTACTATCATTACCTAGACAAATCCACAACAATTTATCCCCACCATTTTCATATACAGAAGCTGTCATATCGTCCTTCTAATTCATTATCCAATTAAGCCCATATATATATATATATATATATATATAAGTAACCTGACCCAACAATTACAAACAAAAGCAAAAAGTAGCTCTCAGACACTCTTCAAGAAATGTGTAAAAATTTTCTCCTTGTCTCATCCGCCGCCCCTGTAACTGTTCCACCTTGACGCCTTAGCCACAAGATGAAGATGAGCTTCATTTCCGCCTGTTGCAGTTGCCATGGTGAGTGTATCCCTTTTTCCGTTCTCCTTACTAATTTTTTCCATTTTGCTCTGATTTCAGGTGAATCTAGCCTTCTCCTAAATCGTTGTCTTCCTGCTGTCCAGTCCCGTACATAACCTCTATATTGTACTTGATCTTGTTCTTGTTTTGTAACCCTATATTCATTGCTTAATTTGATCAAGTTTGTTACGATTGAATCTGATGAATATCCTTGACTGTGTGCTTCCTTTGTTTCCTTAATGACTGCTGCTGAACTGCCCTGTATTTCCTCTTATCTTGCATTTTTTGATCCGAATATTAGGGATCTGTGACTTATCTGCATTCAGAATCTTCCTACAAATGCTGGGAAGCTCTTGAAAATTATTGTATATCTGTTTGCCTTCTTGCTCATATGCTCTATTTGCTAATGAATCTGCAAGAAAATTTCCTTCCCTGTAAACATATGTGACTTGAATGTTAAGTAGCTGTTGTACTCTGATAATTGCCTGGTATATATCTGCCATCTCTCATGGAATCTTCCATAATCCTCTTAAAAAGCTCATCATACATAAAGAGTTTGTTTCTAGAATAACACTTTGTAACCCTTTCTCTGTACAAAACTTTAAAGCTTCCAAAATAGCCCTTGCTTCTGCCTCCATATTTGTAGTAACTCCAATAGGTTCCGCTTGAGCATAGATTAGATTTCCTTCACTATTTCTCAAGAAAAACCCATATGTACTCAATCCTGGATTGCCTCTACATGCCCCATATGTATTACACTTAATAACTGTACCTTCAGGAGGTCTCCAAGCTACTGATTGATAATACAATTTGGGTTTGTACCTCTGGTAATCTGTTCATCCATGGGAACCACATCACAATCAGTTGCCTTATTAATGTCTGAACTTGCAACACCATGTTGTGGAAGTTGATGTCTCCACCATGTCTTCTGACATTTCTTCTCTTCCATAACGTCCACATTATTAAGGAAGGTATTGCTCTGCAAACACTCCTCAATTTTGATAGCCTTGTGAGCCTCCAGAATTTAATTATTACTTGCTGTAAGTGCATGTTGTCAATGTTGATACCTGCAAAAATAGCAAATTGCTTCCATAGCTTGTTGGCTATGGGAGCAGTTAGTAATAAATGGCTCATGGTTTCCTCTTCATAAGTGTCATAACAATGACATCTAGAGACAATTATAATTTTCATCCTCTTCAGATTATCATCAGTTGATATTCTCCTCCTCTATACTCTCCAACAAAAGAAGTTTATCTTAAATGAAACTCCTCTTATCTATATTAATTCATAGCACTGTCTAGGATCATCTCTTTTCCTCACAAGTTCCCAAGCTGATTTAACTGAAAAAACTCCTTTAGTGTTGGCCATCCACCATGGTCTATCATCCTTTCTTCCTTCTATTGGAGGTTTGATTGTTTCCACAATATGCTCTACCATCTCCTCTAATAATTTGCTCCTGAGCTTAGGAATATCCCAATTTCCTTGGTTGATGAATTCTCTCTCCATTTCCTCTTTCTCTGCATGATTCCCTTCTATGTAATAGAGTGCACCTTGATTAGTCCAATTGTCAAACCAGAAGCTTGAGTTTCCAGCAAGAACCTGCCACCAGATTTGACGTTCAACTTCCTCTCTTACCAAAATCATTTTTCTCCATATATGAGAAGCTCCTCTGCCCTGCACTAGGATAGGATGTAGCTTTTTACAATATTTATTCAACATATAAGCACTCCATAGAGATGTGCTCACCCTGAAAATCCACCAAAGCTTTTGATACATCCTGTATAGATCTGAAACTCAAACCCCCTTCCTCCTTGGGCAGACACATCTTATCCCATGAAACCCAATGTTTATTTTTAGCACCAGTGGTATTTCCCCAACAGAACTTTGCAAAGATACTATGAAGCTGATTAATAACACTGATTGGTGGATTCATGGCTGAAAGTAGGTATATAGGCATTAATTGAAGCACATGAGATATCAATATATACTTCCCACCAAAAGTCAAAAACCTATTCTGCCAAGAGTTGATCCTCTTCATCACCTTTTTCACTAAATCTTCAAAATGAGCCTTATTCTTTCTCCCATAGAAAACAGGGCAGCTTAAGTATATGAAAGGAAAGGAACCTTGTCTAATACCTGTGATTCTTCTTATCTTGTTGCTGATTGCAAGAGGAACCTTTTCATGCACATAAAACAAACTTTTGTTGAGGTTTATCATCTGTCCCGAAACTTGCTCATATCCTCTTAATATCTTCATCACCATTCTCATGGAAGTAGGTTGTCCTGAGCAAAATAAGATGGTATCACCTACATATGATAAATGATTCACTTCAGGACTCCATTTTGGAAGACCATATCCTTTGAAATTAGTATCCTCAAACAACATGTTTAAGTTTTTGGATAAAATTTCAGCTCCAATAATGAATAAAGTTGGAGAAATAGGATCCCCTTGTTTAAGACCCCTTGAAGATTTGAAAAATCCGAAAGACTGTCCATTCAGAAGGACAGAGTACCAGTTGTTAGATAACAGTTTCCATATCATATCTATAATCAATTCTGCAAACCCAAACTTCCTTAACACTTTAGTAAGGAAAATCCGTGTTACTCTATCATAAGCCTTTGCCATGTCAAGCTTAACTACCACATTATGCAACTTATTTCTTTTGTTTATATCTCTTATTATCTCCTGAGCCCGCAACACATTTTCAGTAATACTTCTTCCCTTAAGGAACCCTGTTTGATTGGTAGAAATAAGTTGAGGCAAAATAGCTACCAGTCTCCCATGTACTACTCTAGAAATGATCTTATTAACAAAGGTACTGAGACTAATAGGTCTCAAGTCTCCAAATGTATCAATCTCCTCCTTTTTTGGTATCAAAACCAAATTAGTATGAGTTATGAATCTGGGAAATTCCTGACCACAAAAGAAAGCCTTGACCATGTTGGTTATGTCCTCATCTATGATATCCCAGCATGTCTGAAAAAAATGACCCAAAAATCCATCTGGACCACTAGCACTATCACTATTCAGGGCAAATACCACCTCTTTTACCTCCTCCTTGCTAGGCATTCTAGGTAGCATCTCATTCTGATATCCTGTAATCACTTTAGGAATGGCCTCCAACATGTCATAGTTGTTTGTGAAATTGGTTTCCTTGAATTAATCCTTGAACACTGTCACAGCCTCCTTTCCTATACTTTTAGTTGAGGTGATCACATCTCCCTGAGAATTCTTTATTTTAGCTATGTGCAATTTCCTTCTTCTCCCCTTGACATAGGAATGAAAAAATTTTGTGTTCCTGTCTCCATCCTGAAACCACCTCATTCCAGCTTTTTGTTTCCAATATTCCTCTTCCAAATGCAAGTAATTTTTTAGATCTGCCTCTGCCTTGCTCAATTCTTCCCTATTGCCTGTAGATGGGTTTATCTCTAATTGTGCCTCTTTTACCTTAATTACATCTTCTAGTGTAGCAATCTGTTGAAAAATGTTACCAAAGGTTACTTTACTCCATTTAGCCAGTACCTCTTTTAACTTCTTGCTTTTCTTCTGATAAATAGTGAAAGGAGACCCTTCCTCTATTCCTGCCCAACATTCCTCCACCTACTTTTTAAAATATAAATGTTTTGTCCAGAAATTCAAAAACTTGAAAGGCCTAGACACTGACTCCTGAGTAGCATTACATGTTACATGAAGAGTTGCATGATCTGACCCCTCCTTAATCAAATGATGTACCTCACTATCTGGCAATAGCTCCATGAATTCATTGTTTCCCAAAATTTTGTCTAGTCTTTTAAAAATACACTCCTCCTCTATTCTCCCATTCCACCAAGTAAATTTACTTCCTGAGTACCTAATTTTGTTTAGAGCAGAATTATTCAAACACTGAGCAAAATCAATGGTTTCTTGTTGTGTGACAGGAAGGCCATCCAACTTTTCTTCCTCTTTTAATATAACATTGAAATCTCCCTCCACTATCCAAGGTTCTTGAGTATTCATTGCAATCATCTCTAAATCCTCCCATAACTCTAATCTTTCCAGGGCACTGCACTTTGCATATACTGCTGAAATTTTGTAAATATATAGACCATTATTATGAGTGAACTTCATTGTTAATTGTTGTATAGAGTTTGTCTCTACCTGTCCTTGCCAATCCTCACTCCAAAAAATACATATATTTGTTGAGCAATTCACCATACAATATTGAAGATTCAGCTTTCTTCTATACTCCTCTACTACCAATGGGCTTTGAAATGGCTCTAAAAGAGCGATATATGTGTAATGATGTCTTCTCTGCAGATCTATTAACCTCTCAAAAGCATTTTGAGATTTAACAGATCTAATATTCCAAAACATAATGTTGTTAATCATTGATCAGATTGATTGGCCTGCCCCTTCCTACTCCTTGTTATTGTATTAAATGGAACGACATTGCTTCTATATTTTTTGTTGCTTTCCTTCAACTTGTTTATCTGCCTAGGTGACAGATCTCCTGATGCAGCAATACCCTCAATGTTGTTATCAATATCCTCTTCTTCTTCCTGCCTTCTTCTTTGTTCCGCTTCTTCATATGATATATTATCCAAGAAAAGTGTCTCATGTACAGGATTAATAATTTGTATGGGTTGAGGACCTGTTGTGTCTGTTGTTGTTCCTGTCTCATCCCCCACATTATTCTCACTTTGCTTGTTTAAACTTGCATTCTGCACTTCTGTGGGATCTTTCATAGTGTTCTGACAATCTCCCATCTCCCTTCTTTCTTATTGACATGCTTTCCCATTGTTCTCCTTGTCTGTTACAGAAACTGTTTGGTTAATTATTTCAGGTGGTCCATTAGATTCATGCCCAATGCCTTCATTGAGTTGCTTCCTCATATCTTCTCCTGTATTGTCTGACTCTTCCTCTATTAATCCCTCATCTTCTTCTATTTCCAATGCCTCAAATTTGTTTTTACTCTCTATCACTTTTTCTTTTTGAACAACTCGTGGGTGCCATTTTTGTTCTTGCTTCCCCTTGTAAAAATTCCTTTCCCTACCGTACCCTTTGTGCCTTTGTTCTTTCAAACCTTCATTGTTGTCCTGTTTTTCAACATTGTCACACCCCTTTTTGTTGTCAATTCTTTGTCCCTGATCTAATTTCTCCTTGACATCCCTCTCCTTACCTTCCCTTTTCCTTTTTCCTCCTTTACATATAACTCAAGATGTAACATAAAGCAATCAGTTTCATTATGTCCTTGAAGTTTGCAATTTTTGCAATATTTTGGGACGTAGTCATATCTAATAGAAATCCATTTCTCCATTACCTCCCCTGTTCTTTTTCTTACTCCCACATTAATTCTCTTTGGAAACTCACCTAACAGATCCACTTCCACCTTAGCCCTCACAGATCTAGGTCTAGTCTTGTTTTGAGTCACCATGTCAACCTGTAGAGGTTTCCCAACTACAGCAGCTAAAGAGAAGATTGCATCCTTTCCAAAAAATTGGGAGGCAATGTAGGGAAAGAAATCCAAGCTATCGCCGTTGTGGTCTCTTCTTGCGGATCAAACAACGGATCCTACTTCAAAGTCCTCATTGGATATGACCAATGTTTATGAGTTATATAGAATTGTGGTTTTGACAGAAGAGTCACATAATCCTCCAAGTTTGATGCTCTTATCAGCATGTATCTGTTGCATAACAGTCCAATGTTGACCTCTCCCTTCAATTCACATTGTTTTGGGATTAATGTTCGCAGATCTTGCATCTTAGGCCACCTGTACGCAAATTTCCCTATCACAACATATTGTAAATCCTCTTCCACAATCATGTGCGCTATCTCCTCCTCTTCCCATATAAGTCTTGGTTCACCATGAAGGTATTAATCCAACTCTAAATTCTTAATAATCATGTAGAATTATATCTCTCCTTGTACATCATTCTTAAGTCATCTATCATAATTTGAGCAATCTAACCCCACGTAAACTCTAAATTTTCCATACCTTACTGTTTGTCACCCAAACCAAAACTCAATCTTTATAAAAGTCGATGATAAACTCCCAGTAAGTCTGTACCGAACTAGTTCACATCTCACAGTCATATCTAAACTCATAGGCAAAAATTAATACAACCTTCAACTACACCCCAAGGGTTTATACAAGAGGTCTTATTCCTTCACTTTTCTCAAACTCTTCCCATGGTGCAAAATTCTAAATATCTCGACCCTTCAATATATCTGATTCTTGTTTCTCTAGCTCGCTTACCGATCTCATCCTTTTCCTAACAACCCATGACGTTTTACTTCACACTCTAAATCAAAACTCTGAGGGAAACCCTTCCTTAGATCCTTTAACAATCAAAAGTAACAAACTTTATGGTCCAAAACATGCATAAGTTCTCTCACATGCTCAATACCGATGCAATCAATCATTTCTTATCTTACCAATCCATATCTTGACAAAACATATTACCATAAATGTAGACGTATAATGAAAAAAAAAAAATTTGAATTGTAAATTCAACTGTGTAACTCAATCCTCTTATCTATCAACATTAGCTCATACCTTGAATTTTTTTAGGAATTCATGTATCTTAGCTTATCATTGATCTCCTCTTCATAGATCTTACCATATCCTTCGCTAAAAATTCAATAGTACTCATTACTGAACTCAAAACCACAAAAGAACTTATCGTCACACTCGAGTTGAACGTAGGTACACTCTCTTCTCAAGTCTTTTTCAATCGTTTTTAACCAACATGATGAACATGTGACACTATTACCATAACCAGAGCAAAATAGATGAAATTACGCATCTCTGAACCCAATTCTCAATCCCATTGAAGATACCTTTTAGGTCCTTGCAATTGGAGAAAATATTCTTACTCCCTCCTCTTTCCAAAGGCTACACTCATCCCATTAATTTTATTTCATCTTCATTATGACTCCAGCTCCTTTAAATTCTATTCGAGTCGTGCCCCAACATCTCTCAAAACTTTCCATACAACCACGTTACTCACTAAATAGTAGAAAATCGCAACCTTACATACTCACAAGTCATTATTTCCATACAAAATTTATTTAATCAACAATCGGTATTCTATAGTTGCATCTCAATCACAATGCATCACTAACTCGTATTACCAACATGCTCAGTAAGGCCTTGTCATCACCACGAAGTCAACCTTTTCATCAACATGACACCTCAACCCAGTTATATCAATCATATCCAAAAGACTAACCCAAATTTTATACACACTTTCTAACTAAAATCTTCAATTGCATTAACCCAAGTATACTCGCTGACTTTCTCTTAATCCATACGTTTGTCATTTCGGTATCAATCCACTCCTTAAGAAGTTAGTATTCTCATTTGACAATCGACGTATTCATTTCCACATAACCCTAGTACTACCACACCATGAAAGTCCGTTAGATACCTCACTAGAACACATCATACCTATCGATAAGATCGTCCCCAAATATCCCACACATTTTTTCCTTTTGAATAGCTGCAAAACATTACCAAATCTATTATGTCTTTAGCCCAAGCAATTTGCATTCTTTCTTAGATCAGGTCGATAACAAAAGCAACACACTTCATAAATCTAATGAAGTAAGCATTGGTACTATTGTAGTAATCGTATCATGACTCTCTTTAATATACAATCAATCTATGGAATCGTAGTAAAGATTCTAACCTCAATTGGCGTAGCCTAATTTCATCGTTTGCTAAACAACCCATACACGTTATGACAACTTTACTAACTGTATTTCCCAAGTAATGATGTTCATTTTCTAGTTGTCCCTTACAAAACTTCTTGCATGTTGTCACATATCTAGATAAAGTAGAAAATTTGACATCATAGGTTGCAACACATATCTTCCGTTTCTCTATATTCAGAAACCATCTCTCCTCCTATCGCTAAAAGTTTGGGGTATATAATTGGATGAAGAAGGTAGAAAGTGCTGCCTTAAGTCATAGGTAATGCCTTTACTAATCGACACTCAACATGAGACTATCACCACAATTTGCGTCTCTCTGAAACTAGTATGTCACAAACTCAACATTAAGCCTCTCCACTATATTCGTTTTATGAAGTACCTCAAAACAATAAACAATGAAAGCATAAGCATCTTCATAATCAATAGTCATGAAGAATGAGGGTTTCAACTTTATGAACTTAATAAAAAAATCATGTTGATCACTAGTCATTACAGGCCCTGTAGTCAATCGAGAAAAACATACCTATTTCCAAGGACACATATTTTTTCTTCCTGGTGTTGTTGTTTCAAATTCTAATACTCTAGTACTAACCATATGTGAAAAAGTTCAGATACCAATTTGTATCACCTAGATACCAATTGGATTCAAGTAGTAGCACAGAAGAAAGAAGGAATGAAGTTTTCCTAAAGTCCAATAGCCTCTCGAAGAAAAGTAAGGGCGTCCCCATACCGTTCTGGAAGACTCTACTAGACTTGTCCTTCTGTGATGAGATCACTGAACATAAAGCTCTGATACCAAGTTTGTCACGACCCAAAATGAGTCGTGAATGACACCCACACTTCACCTCCTAAGTGGGTGAACCAAGGAATCCAAACCCCAACATATATCAATAATTCAACTATGAATAACAACAACAATAATACGGAAGCTCAAAACTTATTAAAGTAACCAATCAAATAAACCTCTAAAGTCTAACACTTTATCCCCAAAATCTGAAAGTCATCACATCAAGGACATCTAGTCTTCAAATACTAAGTCTAAGAGTATTAAAGTCACAAAAATAAATGAATAAAATAGTTTATGTCCGAAAACTACGGACGTCATGCCATGACCAAGAGAATCCAACAAGATTGGAATGAATAGCTCACCCTGGAACCTGATGTGCTGGAGACTGGCTAGAGATTGGGGCGAGTCAAAATCACTGATACACTCGCTGCACTCCACAAAAAGAAAACAAAGAAAAACACAAGTAGGGCTCTGTACAAGGCAACATGTACTGAGTAGATATCATCGGCCAACCCAAAATATAAACTAAAATGTAATGAATAATAGTGTAAAATCAACTATGACACTTAGCAGGTGGCAAGCAACAAACACATGAACCAGGGTCAACAACACTTAAGTAAGTACGCAATCAATCAGTAATATCAAGATCACACATGAGGACTCATGCCTCCAAACCAAACTAATTTAGGAATTGAGTTCTTTGACATTGAGTACATTAAGTTAATTCAATATTTTTTTCCTTTAAGGTTACCGTATCGGAACGTGACACTCCGATCTAATTATACCGTGTCAGACCGTGACACTTCGATCCAATAATACCGTGTCGGAATGTGACACTCCGATCTAATTATACCGTGTCAAAACATGACACTCCAATCCAATAATACTGTGTCGGAACGTGACACTCCGATCCAATTATACCGTGTCGGAACGTGACACTCCGATCCCATAATATCATTAATTTATCATTTATTATCACCTATTTTCAATTCATTAACAATATTTCATCAAGCCTTCTTTATTCAAGGCATCACTTCGATAGAGAGGGTTCAAGATTATAAATTCCACGGTCTCAGGATTTCAGACCAATCACAAACCACACAACCAAGCTACACAAACATACAATCAAGTACATAGAGAACTTCACAATATCATTCAATGCATATCAATCACTATTAAGAGTCTATCTATCAAATAGAATAAACCATAACCTTTCTCCACCGAAGAACCGAAGTCAAGCAAGCTACTTCTCCAATACTTTTCATTTCCTCAATGCCTCCGAACCTTTCCAATCTATCAAGTATATATGCATAATTTGTAAGTTAACGAGTCTATAAATACTTATATTATTCTATGTCTAAGCCTAGACCCAAAAACTCACCTAATTCTATAATCAATTTCCTAAAGTTCAAAACTAAGGGTAAGTCTTAATTCCTCCAATTGGCATAACTTTAACGATATTCGAATAATTTAATATACCTAATATTTAATTATCTATCTCAATATATTACAACTTACCTTATATTATGATAATAAAATAATATTAATTAAAAATTGAAGCTAACTGGTGATGAACCAGTGGCGAGAATCATGCTAACTCTTAACACCTATGCCATAAGTAATAACCTGACCTATTCAATTGTATAAACTACACTTCACTGGAGTATGTTGCCAACTTCAATCTATTACTATATGATGGTAATAACTAACTCAATTGTCAATCATTAATTGGTCATTAAGAAGTAGTACAATAATGCCAAGAACTCACATGAATGACTAACCACGTTTTCCATACAATTTTTAATACATCAACACTAACAAAAGCAACCAACCAATATTATCTAATCATTATAGTATCCATTCTTCTCAAATAACAATTTCCTACACCACATATTATAATCATTAACTTTCAATTCTTGACCAATACTATGCCATAATTATTCCTCAATTATGTTACTGTCATTACCCAGACAAACCCACAATAATTTATCCCCACTATTTTCATATACAGAAGTTGTCATATCGTCCTTCTAATTCATTATCCAATTACACCCACATATATATATATATATATTACCTTCCCTAGTTATTACATCAACCTAACCTTTCAAATATTATTTGTTTTATCTTACCCCCAATTTGACCAATCATTACGTTCCTCAACTTTGCACCTTTGAATTCTTTAATCTTTTTCCAATATTCATCATACAGACCCACTAACGATAATTAACCAATAATGTTGCTGTCTTTCCAATCTTGCTCTATGATCGTGCGACTCTTTTGGTTTTCCTTTCTTTTGCAGATTAATTATTAACCCTAATTATTCTATGACTAATTGTAAAAGAGGTAAAAAATGCTCACTACTAATTTTAGAGTTAATTCTTTAACCACCAACTAAATTAATTATTAAAACTATCCCATTAATTTAATAATATAGTTACGAATAGTTCAAAATACTCATTTAAAATCTATCGAAAGAGTCTTTTATGCAATAAAAAGCTCTAGTACTCAAAATGACCAAATGAGTCGTTACAACAACAAAATTCATCTTAAAAAATATGTTGTTACAATATCGACAAATTAGAGTTTGTAGTTAAATATTTTAAGTTTTAGGTATACAAATTTAGAATTAATTATAACATTTATTTTCGTCACTAATAGTATAAATAATTGGTTACAAAGATTTTATTGTCTCTAATCAATCTGTGATTTAGTGACAACAAAAAAATTGTCACAAAATATGTAAGGTGTTAAATAGCGACGACTTAAAATTTGTAGTGAACAATTCAACTATATGCTACATAAAAAATTCGTAGCTAAAATACAATTTGTTTTGCTACAATTGTTCATAATTACAAGTGACAACTTACAAAAATAATAATACAAATGCTTCATAAGAAATAGACAGAGTCCATTCGTTAATTGGCGAGTGAAAATATTTAAACCAACGAATTCAGTCGATTTTGTAAAAATCAAAAAGTTCAGTTCATTAATTTTCTTAAATTACATAATTATAAAATGCATCATTTGAAAAATACAATCCAGGTTATAAGTACCGTGAGTTCTACCACTAGATCGCTAATATTTATTTGTTTAACACTTTTATTTTTTATTTGATACACTTTCATCGATAAAGACGATAGAAAAAATAATTTCACAAGTCTTGGTATTAATTTTTTTGCGTGTCTATTGATTTGTGATTGGTAAACGGCATAGACTAAGTCGATTTATTTGCTTCTGTCTAAAACTATGTATATATTTAATAGTAATTCCACATTCGTACGTAGAGCAACTATACAAAGATAACATCGACTAAAAAACTTATACTTTGCAAAGGTATGAAATATTTCATGAATTTCTATTAACTTTTTTCATCAGTGTGAAAATCGAAATAAACTAAAAAATGAAAGCACAAATGAAAGAAATGAACCAACTAGGATTTCAAATATATTATGATGAAGTACTATAGTTATGGGTATTGATGTTTTTTTTAAAAAATAATTGATTTACTGATCGGATTGAACAGATTATTCAAAAATAAATTAATAATATCAAAAGTTTAATTTTATATAAATTTATAATTGTACTAAATAATTTTTAAAATTTATAAAAATAAATAAAGTAACAGAATCGTACTGAATATATTTAAAGATATTTTTAAAAATAACAATTTAATTAAAATATAATCTACATTTGATTGAATTGTGGGTGGTAAGTTTAATGCATATGTGTATGTGTATAAATAATCATACAATATATTATATCTACAGAAGATAAATTTGAAAGAAGTGAATGAAGTTAAAAATAAAATAAAAATGAGAGACAAGAGAGAGTTGATCGGATGGTAAGCACTCCTCACTTCCAACATTAAGGTTGTGAGTTTGAGTCCCAAAGAAAGCATAATGTGGGAACTCTTGGGGAGGGGTTAAAATAAATTGAAACAATAGGAAAATTTAACCTTTTTTATAATAATATAATTGTCCCTAATTAATACATTTAAGAATACAATAATTTTTTGTATATAAACTATAGTCATAAGTGACGAAATTAGATTTTTTTCAACTACGAAATACATATAACTTTAAATACAATTGATGTCGTCACTGATTGAAGTAAAATAATTAGCCATGATATAATTCTGTCGGTAGTAATTACCTTTTTAGTGACAAAAGCATACTATTAACTACAAAAAAATATACTTTTTACGAAAAATAAATTTTTCACAAATGTTAAGCATTTGGGGACGATTTTTATTTTTCTAGATAATATAATACTTTTAGCGACGAAACACTAAATCATGTTAGTATACTTTTAGCGACACACATTTAGTGACGACTAATTGACAAATTATTTTTCGTCTCACAAGGTTTTTAGTGACGAAATATGATTTATAAATGATGAAGTTATTTGTCCCTGATAATCAAATTTGTTGTAGTGTGTTGGTAAAAAGAGGAACTGCTACTTAGATAGCCCCGTCACTGTGTCGAGTCCCACTAAGTCAAATGCAAATTATGCAAATAAGCGGAGCCTGCTAGGAATAAGCATGTATATGTTCCAATTTCACTAGGTTCAAAGTTGAAATAGATATGTATCTAGATTGGCTTACCCGAGTGAACAACTCGAGCCAGGGAGGGGCAACTTACCGACTTCATTGCTAGTTCAACCCTGCCTAGCATGTGTGATTAAAAATCCTTCATTGGGTGTCAAGACACTCCAGCCTTATCTCAAAAGAAAGTGGGATGCATAACTGCATTCCCTGCTATCCTATTTTTAAGGACTCGGATGGTTGCGCCAGAGAAGACAATTTATTACAACTCAACAATATAAAAACGATAAATGAGCAGCAAGTGGCACATTAGGCCATCATACACACTATATCCAAAAAATACAATAATAAAATCAAGTAAAAGTCAATATAAAAAAATTCGAGTTCTGGTTATTTCCCACCAGAGTCACCAGAGATGTCACACCCCTTTTTGCGCATGACAGAAGGGTTTTTCCAATTTAAGTAAGGTTATTGATTAGGGATTATTTTTATTTTTTCTGAGTCACCACTTGGAATTGAGTTGTGGTGTTCCAAGTCACCTTTTTGTTTAATCCCTAATAAAAAAGAAATGATTTTTATATGGTCTGCGAACTAGAAATTCGGGTAAGGAATTTTGTTGACCGAGGGGAAGAAATTAGGCATCTCTCGATTCCCCTAGTTCTAGCATAGTCGCTTTTATTGACTTATACTTATCTTAATATATTTTTGGATAATTTGTGTCTACATGCTATGGTTTTCTTATTTATTTATTTTCTTTTTTATTGTTGAATTTTTATTAATCTAAAACCATATGCATAACTGTATTCTCGGTTTTTACATACAATAACTTAGAAGCATAGCTGCTTTATTCTCTCGTGTACGTCACCTAATATTCTATGTCTTATGTTAAATTAATGAAAGTTAATTATATTTTTTTGGACAAGGTGAGTCACCGCATCCTTGAGTTTTTTTTTAATGTCTCAAGAAAGATGTGTAACCACATTCTTAATTGAAACCGACTTTTGAAACGGGTCATATATTTTAATATTTTACCTATTACTAGAAAGTTTAAGCGTATTATTAGTGATTAAACTACCTCTAATATTTATATTTATAAACACTATTTACATAATAAAAGTCTAAACTCTTAAACAAATATAATTTATTTCATATTAAAATCGACATAGATGCATTTATATTTTTAGTATATTTACAAGTCATGAAAAAAAACATTAAAAATAATAAAAATAAAAATTGTGTAACTCTTCATTTCTTAATTTTTATAGGATGAATATTTTAAATTTTACATGAAGTTGACTAAACAAACTATAAGAATAATTTTTTTCAGGTATTTGGTAAATTTTGGTTGGATGCAAGAGATAATTAATAATAGCATATGGTACAAGATGAAAAACAATGAGATTAAACACACATAAAATTCGAGCAACTTTATAACATTGAAATCAAGTATTATATAATCATGAAAATCAAATTATACAATAAAAATTAAATGGTACCTTTTGCGAAAGTTCAATTCACAAAAAGGAAACAATCCTAATAAGGAACCGCGAAAGTGAACCTCGAACTCAACTTTTATTTGTGAGTGAAAGAAAAAATATAAATAAAATGTGAGTTATTTTTCCTTTTCCTTTGGTCCATAAGTATGTTTGCTGATTTTTCCTCTTTTTTGTGTGTACGTCTGTGTGTATTTTGGTAATTGCTGATCGTTTTTTTTTTTTTTTTTTT
>JAJOOR010028738.1:0-12524 GCA_036250505.1 Solanum acaule
GTCCGGCAAGTAGCAACAAGGTGAGTTCTAACGCGTGCACTCGTTAAAAAGACTTCTAAACGAAAGAATTATCAATGCATGCAAAACACTATTCAAGAATTGCTTATTTACTATTCATACTTTGTTAATCGCTCATGGTTCCCACAACCCTAGTTGAAGGATTTAGTTACCCATAATCATATGAACACAATTCATTGTTTTAGATGAAAGAATTATGAACTTACTAAGAAGAATAATAAACCCAAAAATTCAACTTGTATTGCAACACCAAAATCTTCAAAACGAACTTAGGAAATTAAGAATTGCTAAAGTTGCAAGTTAATCTCCCAAGTCAAGAACTAAAACAAAAGTAATAAAGTCTAACCCTCCAAAAACGAGGTTTACATGCCCTATTTATAGAAAACAAGTCCAAAATTAAAAGGGAAACAAAATAAGGAAAGTTTGTTCAGGGATGCGTCTTCATTCCACGAGACTGACTCACGGACCGTTAATGGATCTACGGTCCGTGAATCCCTTCCGTCAGCTAGGACTTTGGAAAATATTTCAGCTTCTCTGAAGCAAACGACGGAACTGCAGTACGGACCGTAGAGGTCCGTCAATCCCTCTCCGTAGCTCCACACTTAGAATCTTCAAAAATTAGGTACTGGAACCCTCACAGTATCAATCTACAGATCAACAGTACGGTCCGTAGATCACCTCCGTAGATGCCCTTTTCTGCATTTCTTTCAGCTGTCTCTTTACTTCCGCGCCTGAACATCTTTCCTGCAAAATATGATAAAAACACATAAAAACCAATACAAAAAGGCCCTAGACACACAAAACTTGTAAGTGAAATGTATTAGCAATACCGTAAACTCACGGTATATCAACACCCTCAACTTAACTTCATTGTTTGTCCTCAAGCGATGCATTAAGACTCTAAACGACACTTGTATAGAAGCAAGCATTTCAATCACAAGCAATCACATGGCTCTCTATCCCACTCACTTTCCTGGTGCAGAATTTGTTCTCTTAAGACTCGACAAGCTAATTCATGCGGATCAAATCATGACAACGATCGACCAACCAACACACAACATACACTGTTTCACTATCACCAAAGTACCAACCTTCCGACAATGTAACTAGTGCCTTTACTTCAAACGAAATCCCTCTTCTTTCACACAATGACTATGAATTGGAGTACAAGGATTCATTCAACACTCACACTCAGAAATAACTTCAAGTACAGTTAGTGCTCAGTACCGTAAGCTTACCCTTATTTTCACTGCTTAGACTCTCCAAATTAGACTCTAGGATCACTATAGGACTTTCTTGGCTTGTAACGTAGGCTCAGGGTCAGGTGTGGTACATTTGGGTACTTCTTAGTGACTTTCTGCCCTCCTTGACATTACACTAGGCTTTCAACCTCTTGCCCTATATTTGCCATCCTACCGATTTACCTTCTTTCACTTGATTTTCTTCAACCATGGATGTGACTTTAGACTTTGTAGCTCTTTATTTATTTATTTTTCTTTAGCTTTCAACAAGTCACATCCTTTCCTCTCTTTTTCAACATCAAACTCTTTTCATACCCATTTTTCTTTCGGTGTCCTCTTTCATAGCCACCCTCAACTTATGGATTTTCCATAGGTTGAGGTGCACAATACCCAATGTCGGGTCAGGGCCGAGATTGAAGTTACTTTTTACATTAGCCACCCTCAACTTAGGCTTTTGGCCTAAGTCAAAGTGCACATGTCCAAGGAGGGACCGGGGCCAACATAGTCGATTATGGGAATGTGAGTTCGGGGTTTAGAAATAAATGGTCTAATTTTAGGCTCAAAGCATTTGGATCAAAGGGAGCGTTTATTTCATTTGGTTAGATCCTTATTTTAGGCAATTTGTAGACTTATCAGAACAAGGGCCTATGATCACTTCCTAGCCCCTATAGTGAATTGTTTTAGCAGGACTTACCGGGCAAGTTCTAGTTTTGCACAAAAACTGTCTGAACAATCAACTATTCTCACACATTCTTGACACATAGTTTCATTATTAGGTTACCCAGTTTAAGTTTCAGCTTAAGTCATGCCATCAAGTTGATTCATTATCATGTCATACTCAGAGCCAACACATTCAACTTGTCTTAGCCTACCAATTCTAGCATACATCACAAATTTTGGATGGGTATATTTTTCATAAGCCATCATGCTTCATTCCTTTTCATGCTTCTACACATACGATCCTAACACATGCCGATTTAACAAAAATTAAACAGTCTCTTGAGGAAAAAGAACACAAGCAAGAAAAAAGAACACATGTAAGAAAACCCCAAAGAGAGGATTTATGAGTTGGGTTACTCAAACTTCACCCTATCACTCACAATCCATTTACCCCACCCCCAACAAAAATGGATGCGATTGTCCCCAATGCATACAAAAACAATAAAAGATAATGGATTGGGTGAAGCAAACTTGTGGCGCATTGCGTCGAAGAATCATCAACAAGCGGGTGGATCCGATTTCCCGGAGCCCGCTGGAACCATACTTGGGTCACCTTCAGTAGTGCCCACATCAACCATCATAGCACCCTCAGTAGTGCTCTCGGTCACTCCAACCGCACCATCAGTGGTGCTCACAACGTCTCTCACGACAGGCGGGACCTCTACAACTGGGGCAGAACTTGATGCCCCTGCAATACTCTCACGCACCCTCTGTTGGCGCAAATCTTCATCTAAAATAGAAGCCTTCTTAGCCTCCTTCTCCTGCCTACGCTGTCTCTTTTGGGCTTTTTCCTCCACAGTGCGACTAGAACGGTGCCTCTTGCCTTTTGTATGTGTAGGTTCAGGCCCCTCCTCGGTGGTCTCACTGAATAAAGCATCCAGCACCGTATCATTAGCCAACGCAGTAGGTGCAGCTTGAGGCTCAACTGTAGGGGTGGCAAGAATGGCATCAACGTCGGCCTAGAAACTAGCTAACTCGGACTGAAAAAAGGATAAATCCATGGTGGGGGCTGGTCGCTCAAGGACACTCAATTCAAAGGCATCGAGACGCTTATTAACGGCTTGGATCTTCCGATCCATCATGCCCTCCATCCTTCGCTCCATTCTGGCCTCGGACTCAGCTATCGACTTTTGCATCCAAGGCTGGATGTGATGCAGTAGTGTGGCCATTTGAGCCTCTAATTTATGTACTCTAGCCAACGGGACAACAACAGCTCCTAATGGTGGTGTGGACCGAGATGAGCTAGGAGCCCTACTAGCAGCCTGGGAAAAGGAGGCCGGGACAGTATCGGTGTGATCTGGCATAATGGGGTCAACGCCCTGTGTCTGCCCCACCGTGTCTGTAAGATCTGCACCCAAGGGAGGTACCTCAACCTGGGGCTCTCTGCGAGGTACCGCCACATTTGCCTCATCTCGAATGAGGCCTATATCCAAAGTCCCTATATGGTGGATTAACCTGTCACAATGCCAGATCGGCACTCCAGAGTCCTTGCATAATTGGAAAATCAAACATGGAAAGGGGTAAGTAGTGGAGGTCTTGAATGCCCTCTCGTGAATCTCTGCCAGCAGCATGTGAGCAAAGTCAATCTCCACTCCTGCTACCAATGCTGCAACCATGACCGATCTGTCCTATGTGAGTTGGTTGTCAGCTTTTGTAGGCGACACCCTGTTACGCACCAACAACCAAAAGAACTTGTCCACAAAATTTAATGTGGCCTTTCGTATACCCAACCGTGGTGTGGCGACCCACTCCGCACGCTCGCCATCTGCAGTAATGTATTTGGCTAACCACAGTATAACAGGCTCTCACTGCTCAGCATTCCTCTGGAAAGCGCCGCTCCGCACGATGTCTCATCTGTAATCAAACTCCGCTGTGTTTATTGACCAAGAGTGACCCGTGGTAGGACCATAGAGAAAGCAGCTGATGGTGGCATGTGATATGTCCACCGGACAACCTCAGACCATAGTGGAAGTGAGAGGGTCCTGAGCTATGGGCTTTGACCGCTTGGAGATCAAACCATGGAGAGTGGCGGCATAGGAGGCGTAGAACTCCCGTACAATCTTCTCACTATAAGTCCCAGGGTCTCGAGCCATCCAGTCACACTTGTGAAAGTTATAAAGCCGGTGGATGTTGGGGACAGTGTGCAAGCTCCCTGTGAGGACTCTGCGCTCTTCTGTAATCAGTCGGGCCATCTTCTCTTTGTCATTTTTCATCTTGGAATCCCGATAGATTTGCCATTGGCCCTCAACACACCATTTGTTTGGCTCGCCGGCCACTGGAGTAGGGTCTTCATTCCTTGGTACGGGTATTGACTCTGAGCAAGTGGCCTCATCAGATGAGGCTACTTGGTCATTCTGGCCGGATCCTGTGGCTGACTTGGCATTGGACCCCGAAGCATGAGCATACTCGGACCCTGAAGCATGGCTAGACTCAGAGCCCGAAGCCTGGGCAGACTCGGAGCCAGACGTAGACCCAATAACTGAAATGGAAGCAGCCCCAGTTGGTGACCCGATCAGTGTGTGCTCCTCATCAGACTTGGAGACAGTGACTATATCGGGAATCACCTTTCGAGGGGTACCTCTGGTGTCTCGGGGTGCAGTGGGGGAAGTCCTTGTGTTGGGAGGAACGTATGCTAGATCTTTTTCTGTATCCGTGACCTCATCGATTAACCTGAAGCTAGGAGCAACATATTTTGACTTGCCCTGTTTTGAGTAGGTGACTAGCTTCTTGGGTGCCATCGTGCCTGTAGAAGCGATATTAGTTCCAAAACTAACTATAGACATACTCGGAAAAATTTAGAACTAAAAAAAAAATAGTAACAAAAAAAAGAAAAAAAAATTTAGACAGTGGCTACAATGGTCATCCACGGAGGGGACCTACGGTCCGTAGACTGATCTACGGTCTGTGGAACCCTTTTGTGGATTAGAGGACCAACAATATTGGTTGCAGATGGAAACCACGGATGTACTACGGACCGTAGTCCACATCCGTGGTTTCACACTTGGTGAAATTTTTCAAGTGCATCCACCCACGAACCTAATCTACGGTCTGTAGATTGATCTACGGTCCGTAGATGGGGTATCGTGGATGTGACCTGTGGCAGGTTTCAGCCATTCTTTATTTTCACGCCCATATCTTAGACCATTTTCAACAATATCCTAGTCTAACCATGCATTTCAACAAATACTCATGATAGTTTGTTATTCTGAGGATTCCGATTAATCATTTTAACCAGTGTTTAAGACAAACTTTGGAAACCTAAGTCGAAACTTACATTTAGACTTATAATCACTTATAACAAGGCAACACAATCACTATCTATCGTTCCAAGGGTATTGTAACTTCAAATTTTATCATACAATTTCATCAAACAATTACCCAAGGTCAAGACCCAATCCCTGACTTTCTTTAGTCTATCAATGAATCGAAATTCAAAGTGAAGAAAAAGTCTATTACCTTACAGCAACGGGAATGGTGTGATGACAGATGCTTTCAAGGCAAAAAACCACCTCTTCGTTACTAACTCAAACACCGGACCCCTTTTTTTTGTTTGGAATATGGACTGATTAGTATTCAAAATGGAAAAGAATCGTGGGAATTATGGGGAATGGAAGGGATAAAATTATGGGGGAGTTATGGAGTGATTTTAGGGGAGTGATTTAAGGAGTTTGGGAAGTTATGAAATGATTTGGGGGTAAATGAAGGGAAGTGGAATGATTTAAAATTGGGAGATTTTAAATAGGGGGTCCGGGTCGGGTTAGACAGAATTAGGGTTTTGGACCCATGAGACCCCGTCGACGGTCCGTGGGTCGCTCTACGGTTGGTAGATTGGGACCGTAGATCACTCTTACACTTGGAAAAGTTTAGGGACTTACCTGGGGTCTACGGACACCATCCACGGTCCGTGGATGGATCGACGGACCGTCGATGGGGTCCGTAGACCTCTGCAACAGATCAAGGTTAAGAATGCGTACCTGCACATGTAGCAACCATTAGGCTATTCTTTTTACATTTTCTGGACACTTTTTAGACACAGACCCTATGCTAATTCTAGCCAACACTACATCTAAATTAATACAAAGAATCAACTAAACACAAAGACTACTAGATGGAAAACAAAAAACCTATCGTTGGCTAGGTTGTACATCTTGGGTTGCCTCCCAAACAGCGCTTGATTTAACGTCGCGGCACAACGCATGCCTCTTGATTATTCAGACTTCATCAAGATGATAGGCCTCCACAACTTCTTGCACACTTTCTGCGTTTCCCAGATAGATCTTGATCCTTTGCCCGTTAACCATGAACCTTGTTCCGTCACTGTTCTCAAGCTCAACCGCTCCATGAGGAAGCACTTTTGTGAGCAAAAATGGCCCGGTTCATTTGGATTTGAGTTTGCCCGAAAACAAGCGCAACATAGAGTTGAATAGAAGCACAAGATCACCCACAACAAATTCTCGTTTTTCAATTCTTTAATCATGATACCTCTTCATCTTCTCTTTGTACAAGGCTGAACTTTCATAAGCTTTTAGGCGAAACTCATCAAACATATTCAAGTCATTCATTCTTTGATTAGATGCGGCGCCCCAATCCAAATTTAGCTT
The DNA here is from genome assembly GCA_036250505.1 of Solanum acaule. Classification (NCBI taxonomy): domain Eukaryota; kingdom Viridiplantae; phylum Streptophyta; class Magnoliopsida; order Solanales; family Solanaceae; genus Solanum; species Solanum acaule. The sequence goes on from JAJOOR010028738.1 coordinate 6,581, forward strand.
CTTCATTGCCCACAAAGCCTTATGCTCTAGCTCTATCGGTAAATGGCAAGACTTCCCATAAACAAGTTGGTAAGGAGACATACCTATGGGAGTCCTGTATCCAGTGCGATAGGCCCATAGAGCATCATCAAGCTTCCTTGACCAATCCATTCTATTAGCATTAACAGTCTTTGCAAAAATCTGTTTGATCTCTCTGTTGGACACTTCAACTTGTCCACTAGTCTACGGATGGTAAGGAGTGGCTACATTGTGGCGGACACCATATTTCTCAAGTAGCGCCTTGAACAACTTAATATAAAAGTGGGAACCTTCATCACTGATAATCGCCCTTGGTGTACCAAATCTGGAGAAGATATTCTTTTTCAAGAATGCGGTGACACTTTTACCTTCATTGTTGGGGAGCGCAACTACTTCCACCCACTTCGATACATAATCAACTGCAACAAGAATATACTTCATCCCATGTGAACTCACAAATGGACCCATAAAATCAATGCCCCAAACATCAAACAACTCTATCACCAATATAGGATTCATAGGAAGCTCTTGTCTCTTTGAAATTCCTCCTTCTCTTTGGCAACGATCACAAGACTTGGCGAAATCATGAGCATCTTGGTGGATAGTAGGCTAGTAGTACCCACACTGCAAAATCTTATGTGCAGTTCGAATACCACTATGATGCCCACCAAGAGGCGATGAATGACATGCTTCAAGTACACTCAACATCTCAATTTCGGGTACACAGAGACGAATAATCCCATCAGCACAACTACGATACAAGTAAGGCTCATCCCAAAAGAATTTCTTCACATCATGCATAAACTTTTTCCTTTGGTGAAAAGACAAATCCGGGGGTACAATATTGCTTGTCAAATAATTAGCAAAGTCTACGAACCAAGGAATCAGATCATGAGAAGCAGCCAATACCTGTTCATCTGGAAAAACATCATTAATTTTAGCCCTATCACTAAGCTTTAGCATAGCCTCTTCCTCTAATCTGAACAAGTGATCAGCAACTTGATTTTCGGTCCCCTTTTTATCTTTTACCACAAAATCAAACTCTTGCAGCAATAATACCCATCTAATTAACCTCGGCTTTGCATCCTTCTTTGCCATCAAATATCTCAATGCAGAGTGGTTAGTGTGTACTATGACCTTGGTACCAAGCTAGTAGGCTCGAAATTTCTCAAATGCGTAAACCACTGCAAGAAGCTCTTGTTCAATCACAATATAATTCTTCTGGGCCACATTTAGAGCTTTACTAGAATAGTAAATAGGATGGAGAATTTTCTCTCGCCTCTGTCCCAATACTACACCAAGCGCTACTCCACTCGCATCGCACATTACCTCAAACGGTTGTCCCCAATCTGGTGAAATAATGATAGGTGCAGTAACCAACTTTTCCTTCAACTCTCCAAATGCTCTCAGACAAGCATCAACAAAATCAAACTTATACTCCTTTTCGAGTAGTTTGCACAATGGATGTGCAATTTTAGAGAAATCTTTGATGAACCTTCTATAGAAACCTGCATGCCCAAGAAAACTTCGAACACCTTTTACAGAGATAGGTGGTGAAAGCTTTTCAATTACCTCAACTTTCACTTTATCTACCTTAATGCGTTTCTCAGAAATGCGATGACCCAGAACTATCCCTTCTTTCACTATAAAGTGACACTTTTCCCTACCACCAGATTGCAGTCTTCACACCTTTTAAGTACCTCAGCCAGATGATCCAAACATCGATCAAAAGAGTCACCTACCATAGAGAAATCATCCATGAACACTTCAATAGTGTCCTCCACTATATCAGAAAATATTGACATCATACAACGCTGGAAGGTCGCTGGAGCATTGCACAACCCAAAGGGCATCCATTTGAAGGCGAAAGTCCCATAAGGACAAGTGAAGGTGGTCTTCTCTTGGTCTTTCGGAGCTATAGAAATCTAATTGTAGCCCGAATAACCATCAAGAAAACAATACCAACCCTTACCAACAAGCTTATCTAACATCTGATCCATGAATGACATATGGAAATGGTCTTTTTCTGTCCAAGCATTTAACTTCCGGTAGTCCATGCAGACTCTCCATCCAGTCACGGGCCGCATCGGAACAAGCTCGTTTCTCTCATTAGGCACCACAGTAATCCCACCTTTCTTGGGCACACATTGAACAGGGCATACCCAACTATTATCTACAATGGGATAGATAACTCCAGCATCTAACCACTTGATGATCTCTTTTTTAACTACCTCTTGCATATGTGGATTTAATCTTCTTTGATGCTCAATACTAGGTTTGTGATCTGGCATGAGTTGGATTTTGTGGGAAAAAATACCAGGAGGAATCCCAATAATTTCTGCAATAATCCACGCAATAGCTCACTTGAACCTCTTTAACACAGTCGACAAACACTCTACTTGTCTTGCATTTAGTTATGCCGAAATGATGACCGGCAAAGTGTTATCTCTGCCCAAGAATACATACCTCAAATGTGGTGGTAGAGCCTTAAGCTCCAATTTCGGTGCCTCCACAATAGATGATCTCGCTGGTGGAGACTCACGATTCTTCATGTCTAATTCATATTTCTTTTGTTTTGACCGATATTCACACCTATCTAGTGCAGCTACCAACTCATCGTACTCTTCAATACCATCACTATCGAAATTCATCATAACTGCTGCTAGTGCCTCAACACCAAGTCGCTCTTCAATTTGCACTAATGTTCCACTCTGAACTCTGTAAGTTATAGCAGATATCGTTTGGAGCTCATCACTCTGCTTTATGGACCTACAAATATTGAAAGTTGCTTCTTCGTTGTTTAGTCTGAACTTCATATGTCCCTTCTCCATATCAACTAATGCATGACCTGTGGCAAGGAATGGTCTCCCAAGGATGATGGGAACATCAAAATCAACCTCACAGTCAAGAATCATAAACCGCTGGAAAGATGAACGACTCCACTTTTACTAGCACATCATAGAGTACACCAATGGGCCTTTTCACGGTACAATCGGCCATAAGTAGCCGCATCGTAGTAGGCTTTGGATTCCCTAGACCCAACTTCTTATAAATAGACAATGGCATGAGGTTGATGCTAGCACCAAGATTACACAATGCCTTAGCAACATGTAACAACCCTATAGTACATGGGATCGTGAAAGCACCAGGGTCTTGCTTCTTCTACACAAGAGATCTTGTAGCAATAGTGCTACAATGATGCAATCTATCATCATCTTCAAAACTCACAAACCTTTTCTTTGTCACCATATCTTTCATAAACTTCGCATACCTAGGTATTTGCTCCAAAGCCTCTATCAAAGGAACATTGATGGAAAGCTGCTTCAACATAGTAATAAACCTATGATATTTACCATCTTCAGTGTTCTTCACTAACCTCTGTTGAAAATGTGGTGGAGGTCTAGGTATAGGGACCACTTTCTGATGTCTCCGCTTCTTTCTCTGTTGCATTCTCAGATTCTTCCCTAACCTATAGCACATCTTCTTCTTTTCTAATCTCAACATACAAGACTCACCAATAAGGTAACTCCGCCCTGTGTTTTTTGGATCAAATCCGGTGACAATTCTCCACAGAGATAGCTGCACTTCTTGTTCTTTTTTCCCTTCGATTCACCACAGACGGCATAGGTGGATCTATGGTTTGCTTACCCTCTCGAGTAGTAGCTGCCATACAATGACCATCATTCTTTGGATTCTGGATGGTATTGCTAGGAAGAGTGCCAGGTTGACGTGGGTTCACTGTAGTAGACAACTGAGTCATCTGTTGCTCTAGATGTTTTATTGACACTACATGGGCATCAACCTTTTCACCAATACCAGACAAGTCGTTTCTCATCTCCTTCACATTTTCATCAGTTGCATCAAACCTTCTCATCATCTTATGCATCATATCTTCAATACGTGCCATATTGCCTCCAGCTTCCTTAGTACCAGATTCCCGATTTTGAGGGGGAACATAAGGTCCAACCCAATCATTTCTGTTGCCATAGTTGTTTCAGTTGTAGTTGTTGTCGCGATTGAAGTTCCCATCCCGGACATATTGACCCTCTCGGTTGTAATTGTCATAGTTCTACCTTGGTTTCCTTGACCTTGGCGCCAATTTTCCGTGTTTGATCCTTGGCCGTTAGGTCGGAAACCCCCCGTCTAATCATTCACCGCATAAGCATCATCTTCATAGTAATTCTCTTCAACTAGTGGTGGCGTTCTAGTCAAGTAATTCACAACATTTACCTTCTCTGCACCTCCACTCACATGCTTCAATACCAACCCTAACTCGGTCCTCATCTGAGCCATCTTCTCACTAATCTCCTCTGCAAACTGGTTGTTCGTAGCATGAACAACAAATGTGTTTCTCCCAATATCTGACCTTCTAGTGCTCCATGCTTTATTGTTGCGAGAGATCTTCTCTAATTTTTCTGCAATATGTGCATATGTGTACTCACTATATGATCCTCCAGCAATAGTATCAAGCACTGCTTTATTGTTGTCATCCTGACCTCGATAGAAATATTCCTTTAGTGACTCATCATCAATATGGTGATTCGGAACACCTCTTACAAATGTAGTGAATCTGTCTCAAGAGCTACTCACAGACTCTCCAGGTAATGCTACAAAATTATTGACCCTATCTTTGTGATTGAGCTTCTTGGACACTGGATAATATCTTGCTAAGAACACATCCGTCAGTTGGTCCCATGTATATATTGAGTTATAAGAAAGCTCAGTGAACCATACAACAACATCTCCTGTCAGTGATAGAGGGAACACTCGTAACCCGATGACATCCATATCCAAGTCTGGTCGACCCACACAGCTCTTGCAAACCGCCCTTAGCTTGGCTATGTGAGCATGTTGGTCTTCCGATGGCGAACCCGAGAATAAGCCTCTCGCTGTAAGCATCTGCATCAAACTACTGGTCACTACAAATGTGTGCCCCGGAGGCAAAGGGGGTAGGACAAGAGGTCCATTTGAGTCAGCAATGTTTACGTTGCCTCTATAGTTGTCATGCGGTCGAGGGCCTGGTGGGCCATGCACCCTCACTGCATCTCCCAATTGATTTTCAGCTAGAACCTGGTTGTCTCCCCCAACCACCCTCGGGGGTTGCAACTCAACTTCATCACCTAGGTTGCCTCCGATAGGATTAACTTGAACTCCTTGATTGTTCATTCTTCGCAAAGTTCGGTTCAACTCTAGGTCGTAGGGAGTAAGTGGTTCACCCTGGCTCCGTGTACTTGGCATACACTAGAGTTAGAACCTAAGAGAGACAAAAACAAAAACAAAAAGTAAAATTAGAAAATATTTGACTAACATTCAATAATGTAGTTAAAATAAATCTAAAAGCCAAAAATCCCCGGCAGCGGCGCCAAAATTTGATACGCTCAAATTACACCTCCCTAAAGAAGCATAAGTGATCGTTATCAAGTAAAGAACCCAACTAGTAGGTTGGGGTCGATCCCACGAGAAAAATGATTTAGACTTTACTTTAACCAACAATTATATTCAATTAGTCAAATTACTTCCATAAACAAGTAATTAAAGAGGGGGGGTTTGTGAAACAAAATTTTAAAATTCAATAAATAATCAATAATCAAAAGTCAATTTTAGTTGTTATCAATATGAGAGAAATAACTAGGGTATACGTGTTCCCCACAAGCTAATAACGCAGTAATCCTAGTAATAGCAATCCTTTCCTAGTGTACTACATGCAAAATGATAAGTTAGGTATCTCTAAATCCTTGGTCCGGCATCTAGAAAATTTCACCCCGCACCTTGGTCCGGCTACATGTGTATAATTTACTAACCCTTACATTTACCTCATATTAGACATCATAATCGATGTTTGTCTTAGTTATTACTTCGCACCAATCAACACTAGCCTATTAGATAGTATCACACTAAATCTATGTTGATAATTCTTTTCTTGTTG
>JAJOOR010028741.1:0-11009 GCA_036250505.1 Solanum acaule
AACTTCATCATCATCATAAACCTTAGGTCACAATTGCCCATTCAAGGCCAACATCCAATATAACACAATTGACCATCAATTCCTCATAATTCAATATAAAACAATACATAAATCAATAGCCCATAACAATCTACACAGTAATATCACATTATTAGCTCATAATCAATAGACCCAAAATTAGGATTTCAAGAAATGCAAGAGTTCATGGAGTTTTTTTATCTTAAAACCATCAATATTAACATAAATCATCATTTGAAATACTTTCATGCAAGAACCCAAGCTTAGAATTGAAATTGGGGATATTTTTGGTGTTTTTGATAAACATTGATATCACTTTGATTTGGCTCTTTGATTGAAAGGATAATCAAAGATAAAATCCCCATACCTTTATGATTGATTTCCTAGGAATTTGAAGGAGAAATCAGTAGGAACCCATCCCCTAGCTTGAAGCTTCATCAATGTCTTCCATGGAGTTCTAGAGAGAGAATTTATTTGAGAAGGAAGGTTCAATTTGGATACTGAGGTCTAATTCTAGGTTTTGGGTTTTAACCACTACCATAAAATAGGTAGAATAACCGTTTATAACAATTCCCCAAAGTACCCAAACTACCCCTCACTTAGTTGGACCTTTTAAACAAGTCAAACTTGAGTTTTATTTTCGCAGATTTCGTCGGGAAACAAGTCCGCGACGCGGAGGTGCTCCCACAAGTTTCTGGAAATTACATTTCGAGGTAGAAGAGTCCGCGACACGAACCAAACTTTTGGCCCTTAGTGGAGCTAGTCCGCGACGCGAACATGCTCCCTCCATGAGCAACTTCAAGCTACCTTGGCAGCTTGTTTGGCCAAGGGTTGGGGTCCTCCTTGGGGACCCTTAAGGTGGTCCCGGGGAGTCGTACCCAAACATTTTGACCCTAAAAACATTTATTAAGACACTAGGGTCACCTCCACTGATTTTAGACTCCAAACAACACATAAAAACATGAACAACATACTAGAACAGACCAACACGTAAAAGACTAGTTTCCGAACGTCTTGGTCGTCCCTTGACGTTTGACTTCCAAAATCTTTAAAACTGACTAAACAGGCTATTCTTCATTATTTTAACAAGCTATTAATGCATAAAACCCATGTGAGGCTCTACTTATCCTACTTCATTTTGAGGGGCGTTACAGTATGCTTGAATTGGGTAGGAGGTGGTCGTATTTAAATGATTATGGTTGAATAGTAATATTCATGCACTAAATTGTCGTGTGATGATGTGATAGTATGTTGAATATGTGTGAAATGTTGCATGATTTGAATTTAGGGGATATAAGAACTGTAAATATGTAAAGTGTAAGTTCATGATGGGATTCACGGACCGTGAAACCACTCGTGGTCCACACTTAGAGTACTTAAGACACACTGTCTACTTTTACGAGGGTCATCACGAATCATGGTTCACTTCATGCGCCATGAAGCCCTCCGTGAACACTATCTAGTGTTTTCCCCATCTGCACCCCAGCCCAAGTCTTGTTCACGAGGGTTTTCACGGACCGTGGTAACCACTACGACCTGTGTAGACTCGAATATAAAAAAAATTGTTTTTGTACTTTCATTTATGTTTCTACATCTCATTTATGTGGCCCTTCCCAATGATAGATAGGGTGACAAAATTCTTAAGGCAAGATGTCACGTTGTAATTACACAAGGGAAGTTTGAGTACCCATAGTGTGTCATTTTATTGATTTGTGTACTAATTGGTTTTATAATTTTCAGGCACTATCACTCCTCGAAGAAAGTCCGCAGCCCCACATTCCTCACCTACTTCTATTCAATCATAAGGTGATAACGCTATGGAGTCTGGTAATTCTGAGGTTCAGATAAATACCACAATTGAAAACCACCCACCTCTAACTACTAGATCCCATACATCGAGGGTCATTCTCCAGAACACTCCTTCCTAGTCTGAAGAGGAAGGTAGTAGTTTCGCTAGTGGTGAGGAATCAGGTAGCAAGTTTGATAATGGTTCAGAAGGTAGTGCAGAGTATGCTAGCAACTCTCAGGAAAATGCAACTACACCTCCACCTAGAGTAGGAACCAAAGCTAAAACTGGAGCACAGGAAGAGGCAGGTATTGTAGAAGAGGAGGAGGACATTACCACCGATGATACAATGGTCCAATATGTTCACCTTCATGAATTCGATCCCGCGGCGAGACAACAACTGATTGACTATTTCCGTTCTATGTGGACTGGGAACAGGTTCGAAGACTTCTTCAAGAATAGAATTGTGAACAAGTCAGGTGGCTTTAAGAATAGACAATCATTCCTGAGACTAGAGTGGTGGTTGCGAATATCAAATCATTCCCCGATATTTACAGGATATTTCAGCTGCATCAGTTTGAATGGATGAACAACACACCTGGAAAATTTTCTAACAACCTGACCCGAGAGTTTTATGCTTCATATGCAGCCATTTTGGTGAACTTTGCTGCAGAGACTGAGACTGCTAAATAGGGGAAGAAAGACATTGCAGGTACCTGGGGACTACTTGACTCAATTATGGTTCAGGGAAAATCCGTGAATATCTCCGAGTCTACTATCCACAAGATGCTCCATGGTCCAGAATACACAGCACCAGCTTCAGTGGGACTTTTTGAGGGCAAACATCATGTTGTGACCACTGAAACTAAGATGGAGGTTCAGAGTTCTCGATAGCGGGTCATGCGCTGGATTGCAAGGCAAATTGCTTCAGAGGGGGAGAATGCAACTTGGGTTACAGGATCGCTGGTACACATTACTAAAGCTTCGCTGTCATTTCTAGCCAAGGTCTGGTGGGCTATTATCTGTGCACAGTTGCGACCTACAGGTAATGATAACACCCTCTCTCCATCACTGGCATTTGTGGTAGCTTGCCTCATCCAGTAAATGTGGGTTGGATCATAGCTACAGAAATATGGGACAGGGCACTAAATGAGAGATTCAGACTTCCATTTCCCTGTCTGATAGGGAAATTGTGTCGGCAAGTAAACACCTCCCCCCAAATAGGCTAGTATACATATGGAGTGAGGCATTCGGGCTCACCCAGGCATCCAAAATCAAAGATCTCACAAACCATCTATTTGGTGCGAAAGCCGGAGTTGTGGGTTTATTGGCAGTTGTTCCTCACGTACCCATTGACATTCCATATGGATGGCTTGGAGGTGCATGTCCAAGATCAGTTGCAGGCTGCAAGTTCAATTAGTACTGACGAGTTCAAGATGCAGTTGGCCCAGATGCGAGCTCAAGTTGCTAAACTGACTAACAAGGCAGTACAGGTGCCCACTCCAGTCATGCCAGAGTCCTTGATGCACTTGCTTAGTGAGCCGCCTACCACTCAATCCCTTGACGACTTCTAGGGTGAACTACCTAAGAGCAAATCTGGCAAGATAAAACACAAAGCTGGAGAGTCTGATGAGGAGCTACCAGCTGACCTATCCAAGGAGGAAATAAGACAACACAAGAAATCCCGCAAGGCATCGAGGAAAAAGTCAAGAGACGAAGAAGCACTTGTGCAACAACAGTGAGATGCGGAGTTAGCTGGCGCTTCAGGTAGTGGAGTACCTGTCTCGGTTAGTGGTAGTCAGCCTGATCCAGATATGGTGGTTTTTTAGAGTTCACCCGTTGATAAAGGTGTCGATGCTGACCTAACTACTGGCGCCTAGTGCGCCGTTGGTATGACCCCTCGTCACAGCCCTGTATTGTTTTTCTTAATTGACTTTGAGGGTAAAGTCTTTTTGTTTGGAGAGGGGGCGGTGAGCAACCTGCCATGAGGTTACCTTTATGTTGTGTCTGATAAACTGTGATTGGTGTTTTTGTATTTTGATGAAACTGTAAAGTTTGTGTGTATTGGGCTATACAATAGCTATTTCTGATTGAAATGAGGACCTTAATATGAAATTTGATTGTTAGGCTCTTTAGATGACATCTTAGGTACTTATGAGTTGACCATTGCTAGTTTGAAGAATAAATTAGTGAACTAAGAAACTGAAAATGTAGTCATGTGTCATGTGTGTATAAGTGTAGCTTGAAGTCTAACGCTAGGAGCAAAAACTAGAACTTGCCCGAGAAGTGTTGCTTAAATCTGAGAATAACTGGATAGGAAAGGATCACTAGGCCATTTTTGCTAAGCCATTTAAAAGCCAAAAATAAAACAACCAAATAACAAGCATACCACTTGAACCCAATTTGAGCCTGATAACTAATTTTGTTCTTACCCACTTGATATCATATCCTTAGGTCTCCAATGATACAATGCCACAACTCAGGCCAAAAGCCTAAGTTGAGGGTGATTACAACCCGAGCAAAAAGGAAAAGTGAAACAGAAGGTTCATTTAGTTAGCTTGAAAGCAAAAAATGTACAATAATAAATAATAAAAAAAAAAGAATAAAAAGATAAAAAGAAAATAATGGCTGCTGGGATGTACTGAAATGAAGAAAAAGAGGGAATCGCTCAGAAAAAGTTGTGTGCGAACGAAACTTTGGAGAACCAAAGTACTAGTCACTCACAAAACCAAAACTCCATTCCCTATCCTAAGCCTATGTTACAAGCTGATAAAGTCCTACAGTGATCCTATTAAGGTTGTTTGAAAGATAGAGCGTAGAAAGCAAGGGCAAGCCTATGGTCTTTTGTTGTTAGTGTTAGAAGTTCTTTGAGAGTGTGAGCATAGAACATAGTCCCAATTATCATGAGTGAGGGACTTCTTTGGTGTGAGGACACAGTGATTACATTTGATAGTTAGATTGTGTTAGCTGATAGTACACAAGCATAACCATGGTCGACTGTGAGTAATGGGATGTCATATATTGATCCTTGCATGTTAGATTGATGGTTTTGGATACAAATTGTGTTTGAGATGGTTGCTACATAGTTTCAAAAAGGTTTTGATTGTTTGAGTGCTAAATGTATTGTTTTCTCATCACTTGAGGACAAGTAATGGTTCTAAGTTGAGGGTGTTGATGTGCTGCGAAATCATGGCATATTTGATGCTTGAAAACTAAGGATTAATACTAGAATGGAGTGTATTTATGTGGATATGATGTGTTTGTTAGTGTTTGTATAGATAAAACATGTGGACGTGAAAGAAGAAAGAAAAGAAGAAAATGTAGAGAGAAAGTGAATTTGCACCAAGTGAAAATCACGGACACACTAACGGGCAGTGAAGATTATGACTGATCGCGATAGGACTCATGAATTATGACCAGTGAGAAGGCGTGGAAGAATTGCATTTTTGGTAGACCAAGTAAATACTACCGACGACCTCATAGGTCGTGCTCCTCACAACGGTCAGTGGTTATAATCATGGAGTAGATCTAGTGTTTAGGTCTTAAGTAGATGAAGTGTAATGTCGACAAAGTGAAGACCACAGAAGGCCTCATGGTCCGTGGTCCTCATAACGGTCCTTGGTGGTGATCGTGAAGTGGATCCAGTGTACAGTCTTTGAAGACTCACATTTTGTTTGGGCCAAGTATAGATCACGGCAGGCTTCACTGACCGTGAAGCCTTTGACGGTCCGTCATGTTGCCCGTGAAGTTGCCCGACAGTTCAATCCTACTTCGAGTAGGACTCATTTTAGACATTCTATTTGAATTAATTAGGTCATTTTTTGTTTTTATCTCGTCATATCTGGAACGAGCGACTAAGTTTGAAGGATTCTTAGCTTTGGTTTTGAACGATTAACATTGAATCAAGTTTCAAAGTTGGATTTTCGGTTTTGAATTATCAAGTGCTTATCAATTTTTTGCCTATTTTCGTAAGTACTTTCTCCTCATGTTTTCATTACATATTTTTGTGTGTTTACTTGAAATCATGAGTGGCTAAATACCACAACTGGGATTGTGGGATCTATGACGAAAATCTAAGTGTAATTTCGTAAGATGAGTAGAAGGCGATTTATATTTGCAAAGCATAATTCAGTTTTCGGTATTCATGTATTCTAATAAGTGCATGCATTAAAGTTAGCTTGTATCTGTCATTTGTTCAAGAGAAAATTGATAGTTAGGATAAAGCTGAATTAACCTGATGAAATGGAGTCAAAGTTCAAGTTCGAGAGAAGAGAACTTTAACACTATTATAAGCGAGACTAAAACTTGTTAACACTCTAGGAACGAGAGGACTTGAGTGAAATTTATCTAATTAGACTGAGAAGTGTTAGATATATCTGACTCGCTTGTATTTTGCAGAGATGAATTGCCTGAAACTTATTTTACGGAAGAACACTAGATGCAACGTTATGGGGAACACAATTCTAGTTTCATTTGATTATCAAAACCACTTTAAAATCAACACTTTGTTAATTGTTAATCCGGATCTTGTTTAACAATCTTGGTCACTAGAACTTCACAACTAAACCCATTTTACATTCTATAATTGTTTTCTTTAGGAAATAATAAAAATATTTGGGTAAACACGACAGTGAAATCATTTCTATAAATAAATTCTTTGTGGGATCGACCTTAACTCACGTTGAGTTCTATAAATTGACTTCGACCATTTATACTTCTTAATTGAAGTGTAAGTTTGGACGTATCAGGCATCAAAGGCGATGTCCCCTCCTAGTCGGAGATTCGCCAAATGGGTTTGGCACACTAAGACAAGTCTGTTGAATGGGAAAGTACCCAAGGTCATAGATATGCTAAAGAAGGCGAGCATGGGCTTATTTAGTGATTCGCCTAACCTCCTTGACGAGCTAAGACAAGCTCGCCGAAAAGGAAGTGTTCAGCCTAGTGCCTAAATTTACATCTAAACCCAACATACGCAACAAAAACCAGATCTCCAATATCATTACAACCTACCTATATGCTTATCTACACATGAGTACTTAGACCTTCCCCAGATATTACAAAGTTTTGCTCAAATTGATGAATTTCCCTTAAGAAAGTAGTCACCCTATCTATCGTCGGGAAAAATCATGCAATTTGGGAAACAATGGGTTATTCAGAATTCACCCACATCTAATTACGCTCAGACCCATCAATTATATCATTTCAATTTCACAATTTAACCAACACATTCAAGATTAGTAATTAATAGGCACAACATAGGCAATAAGAACATGGGCACAGTTCTATATGCACAATACGAAGACACCAACTGAAATCTAACAATCAATATCAACCATAGGTTTCAACCCACACCCACAATGCAAATTAAATCTCAAAATTCTAAACAAATATTGAAAACCAACCTTAATGAGAAGAACAAGCCAAGAATGACAGGGAAGGGGGTTTGGGTTGATAATCAAAGTAAGAAAAAGTACTCCTCGAACTTTGAAATCACATACATAGGACTCTCAAACATTCAATGAAGCAATGTAAGAGAAATGAGAGGAAAAGGCATGAATATATCAAAGGGTTTACATTTTGAAATTGAAAAGACCCTTGATCTTTTTATATCAGTCCCATCCGACGGTCATGACTAATTTCACCGAACGTGTTCGGTGAATATGTAATTTGAGCTTAAACTCACTGAACATGTCTAAGTGAACACTAAAACTAAAGGCTGATTCGGCAGACTTGATGGAGTCTGTGTAGTATAGTTAGGCGAATCGCCTTTTGGAGCTCTAATAGCCGAATTTGACAGTACACTTTTCCATATGTTCAAGCCCTGAATGAGGACAAGAATGAGTTTGCTCAAACCCTTCGGTGGATCGCCAACTAGGTTTTGGCATCGCCTAATGGTATTTTTTTAACCTTTCAACTTATTCTAAACTACACTCATAACACACATTATTCAAACATATTAAACAAAACTAAAGATGTAGGTTGCCTTACAAGAAGCACCTTATTTAACATCGTGGCATGACATATTTCTCAATTTCTTAACACTCATTTTTGGGATTTGAGACGATGTCACTAGTCAACATTTTCTTTTGCCTTGGATTGAGATGAGTGGTGATTTGGCCCAGTTGGGTCTCTAGGTTCTTGATGGATACTTAATGAGAGACCACTATTTGGGATAAAGTGTAGAAGTTGTTTTCAATTCCTTAAACACTCTATCGGATCCTTCAACCTTATTGAAGATCCTTCTGAGAATTTCCGCAATCCGATTTCCTTCTGGCCTAGCTGGATTTTTTGGTCTTGGATTATCATGGGGAGGAATATACCTATCTTTTTAAGCCTCTCTATCTATCCAATTTCCACCTCGCTAATCCTTCCAACCACTATCTCGATCCCTGTTCCAACCTTGGTTCCCACCTTGTCATTGATAATTTGTGTGAGAACCCCTCATTTGATTACCTAAATACTGAACTTCCTCATTGTATAATGCCTCAAACTTGGCATCATCCGGGCAGTGCCCACTATTTGTCCCAACCATATACGCCAATATAAGTCCACCTCTCATGACATGTTTGGACAACAAATTTAGTTGGGTCATCATTTTTGCCATGCTTTAATGTCATTCATTTTCCTTCTCGATTTGATATTTTCTCAAACTCAATTGTAGAGTAGACATTTGGTCTTCTCTGGTATCCCATGCTCAGTTATCTTTAGTCATATCATCTAGCAACAAAGCAGTCACATCATACAATTGTCTCATTAATCCACCTTGCACTAACTGATAAGCCACACCTATATTGATTGAATCAAGGCTACAATAGAAGTATTGCAGTAACAAATTCTATGGAACACCATGTGTTGGACATTGCAAAATTAATTTCATGAACTACAGCCAATTAAGTCTCATGTAGGAGTTCACCTCCAATGCGCTTGAAATTTTGGATCTGTGTTAGAAGTTTAACCATCTTCAAGGGTGGAAAGAATCTTTCCAAGAAAGCATTATTCAACTCTTCCCACAAAGTGATCGAATCATTTGGAAATTATGTTGATCATCTTGTAGCTTCACCCATTAAAGAGAACAAGAATAACCTTAGCATTACGGACTTTTGAGAGATATTTTTTAACACAAATGGGGCACATACCTAAGGTGTTCATAGGGATCATCATGATCTAGACCCCTAAAATTACCCATTAGTTGGAGCAATTGTAGCATTGTTCCAGTTATGAGAACACCAAGCTATATAAAGAGAAGAAGAATAGGTGGTATCACAAGCACATCATCCCTCACACTTTTAAGCTAGACCAAAAAACCCTACTCTTAAAATCTTGCCTCAATTTTTTCTCCGAAAATTAAGGTTTAAGTGAATTGGGCCATTTGAAAGGGTGAGGGTGACGCAACATGGCATTATGGAGCTAAGGAATAAAGACAAGATATATATTTTTTTGGTGAATGAACAGCATGTCAAACACTACTTCCGGAATGATGTGGATCAAGATCATGAAACACTAGAGTTGAATGATGAGTAATCCATGAGTTGGGTCGAGTCGCGACGTTAAACCAGGTGTTACACGGGAAGTTACCTGTCACCTTGTGTACTACATAGTGTTTTTGTTTTTTTCTAAATTTTGGTTTTAGGCCGTAGGTTGATTTTGCGTTGATTGTAATAATTAGGACCTATAAAAAACAAATAATAAAAACTCAGAAAGAAGAGTTAAGCCATAACCAAAACTAAAGCATTAGATGGGAGGCAACCCATCTTCTTTCTAAGTTTTTATCTTTGCTTAAATTGTAGGGATAATGGAGTGCTCAAGACGTATTATTGAAAAACTAAGGTAAGCACTCATTTGAACTCAAAAAAAATAGATAAGGGGAACTTACGCATAGAAATAGAAGAGTTCATAATATCTCCGTGTCGCGAACCAGAGAAACAAATTTCATTTCGATGAGAATTTAGTTCCACTTTGAAATAGAGAAGTATGTATCCAGTCCATGTTGAAACAAAGAAGTATGTATCCAGTCCATGTCACGTATCTCGAGGGGGATCTTTCTCTTTGATAGGAATTAATACCCATTGTTTTCGACTTGGGTTAACTTTTTTGTTTCTTAATAAAAAGACGTGTTTTAACTGTCTATTCAATCCTCAACCCGACCCAAACCCCCTTTTAACCCCTAATTTCACCCAATCTCCCCAATTTTAGCCCTCACTCACTCGATAATCCTCCCTTCCCTCAACTCTAGCAGAATTTCTACTCTCAATTTGTAATGCGGAGTTGATCCTACCTACAACATTTGTAAGTTTTCTCTTCTCTTGGGACCAAGTTAAGTTTTCCACTTCATCTCTTCTACTTTGGAATGGCTTATGCGGTGAATGATGTGAGGTCAAAATACATATTTTTAATAATTATTTGCCTCACATTTAGTATTTATATTTATCCTTTATGAGCATAAATTTTATGAATTGTGCTAAATTGTGTATTTTATTTGTAGGATTAAATTGATGAAAAAAATGAAGAAGTTTGGAGCTAAAACGAATTAAAGATGGAAAGTTGAAGAAGGAAATCAAGCAGACAGCTTAATGGATTAAATTGAATAAAATAATATATTTTTATATATGGAAAAAGCGGCTGCAATTGAGGAAATTCAAATTTGCTGCTGCTGCTGCCACGTGGCAATAAGTGAATGGTACAAAAATATATTGAGGCGGCAACACTGTTCACGCGGCGAAAAAAAAAGGGAATCCAATTCCTTTTGGTTTTGGATTCCTAATTTAATTTGGACTCAATTATTTCATTTAGGGTTTCTATATCTATAAATAGGGGATGAAAAGTTATTTTTGAGGGAAGCCAAGAATCAAGATACAAGACATAATATAAATTTTCTTCTAGCTTAGGAACTTTGGAAGAGCCGCCGTGGAGGCCGGAGAATTGTGGTCTATTCTTTCTTCTCCTTTATTATTTATTTGTATTCGTGATTAATAAAAGATAGTTTAGCTATTGTTCTTAACTTTTTATGATTAACACAAGCATATTTATTTTAATAAATTTTGATTGTGTTCTTGAGATAATGAGTAGTTAACTTTCATAACTAGGGTTGTGGGAACCATAAGCGATTAACAAAGTATGAATAATAACTAAGTAATTCTTGAATAGTGTTGAAGCATGCATTGATAATTCTTTCGTCTAGAAGTCTTTTTAACGGTGGCCAACGTTA
>JAJOOR010028742.1:0-12371 GCA_036250505.1 Solanum acaule
TTGAGCACCGAATTGGGGGCGAGCATGAGTTCAAATAACTCACGTCTCCATAAAACCATGTAGCCACCATGGGTAGAAAAGGGTCATACTTTTTAGATGAACCCTTTTCACAATAGACTAGTGGATCCACTTAGTAGTTCAGGTCCTATACCTTTGGTCGGGTATAGGATGCACTGGCAGCGTGAGGTAGATCGTTGTATCATCACTATAGCTCTTATGTGATGGTTGTCGGTTAGAGAAACACCCACAGAAGTTATTGTATTTTTATATACATCAGTTTATTGTATTTTTACATACATTTCAGATTTATGTTGTATCCTTGTATATACACAGAGTTGACATCATGTTTTTAAACAACTTTTCTTTATATTGCACTCATTTTAAATTGCTTTATATTGAAATGAGTTCAGTTAAGTATTCATGAGTTGAGAAGAGTTGAGGTAAGTGTTTCATTCAGATTCCCTTTCAAGCCTATGTTGTTTTAGCATTCCAACTCGCATAATCGCACATTCAATGTACTGATGCCAGTTGGCCTATATCGTCTTATGATGCAGACACACGTAACTAGAATTGACATTCCAGCACACCGTTGATCCAGTGAGCAGTTCAGAGTCAGTCGGTGAGCCTCCTTGCATTCCGGAGGATCTATTTTCATTGTTTTCTAGTTAGTTCATTAGGATGTTGTGGGGTTGTCCCAACATCCATCTCAGTTGTTCTAGAGGCTCCATAGACAGTCAGATGTTAGTCTTTTGAGTCTTTTCATTATCATTTCTTATTGTTAAGACTTGGGTTGCCACTTTTGGCCAAGTTGAATGTTTAATCTTTAAACATTGTCAGTTATTTTATTATTCAGTTCAGTTAAGTGTTTTTGCTCATTATAAGTATGAATATTGTCTTCCACTAAGTTAAGTAAGTCAGGCCAAGGGTTCGCTTGAGGCCAGCAATGGTCTTCGAGTGCCAGTCCCGCCCAGGGTGTAGGCTCGGGGCGTGACGAACTTCACCTTATATCCACTCCTGAATACTATTTCTTTCCACTCCAGTAACATGGTAGCAAGCACAATAATATAGTGAAGATGTAAAACGGATGTGTGCTTGAAGTTGCCCAGATGTAAAACTGATGTGTGCTTGAAGTTGGCCGCTAAAACCTTATGTTTTACATCATAATAATATCGATGCAAGACTAGTGTATATGTAATTGACAGACACATGAACAAAATTCGCAAGTAGGAGTTTACACACCATGTTGTCCAGGATCCCACACTCTATTCATAGAGTTTGAATACACAATTAAGAATAACATGTCAGTACATCCCAGCAATAGCAGTTCTTTCACTTGTTTCACCTTGTATATTGTATAACTTGTTAGAACCGTGAAATTGAAACCTATTCCTGGATCCCAGACATAAGGATCCACCATAGTTGTGGGAATGGTTACAAGATGGAATTTAGCAGCAGGTTCAAATGGAAATTGACTCAAAATATGTTCACCATTGAACTCCTGAGTGGATTTTCCATTTTCAATGTTAGGAAGTATTTTAACAGAACGCATTAAACTTGTCGAGATATTAAGATAAAGTTCTTCATTATCCACCGGTTCAATGAAAAAATCAGCAAGATAATAGTCATCGAAGGACTCCAAATCAGCTTTCCATTTAGGAGAGCCACTAGCAAGAGAGTTAACATCTACCTACCTCATTGACATATCTCGTACGACATGTTCATTCAGCCTAACAACTTCTGGACCATCAAAAGGAACTAGAAGTGATACTCGAGGTGCAATTGACTTTATCTCCCCGAGTTTAATGTTGTGGGGACTTTCATCGAGCACTTGGATAGTTACTTCAGGTGGTAAATTGTCATTTCCGTAGATGCTGTTGTCGGACACCTTAGCATCTACAAGTGCAGACTGATGTTCATCATGGACACTAGTATTAGGATCATGGAAGTTGCGGCTCACTGTTGTACATGAAACTTCAACAAACACTCTATCCTTACTCACAACAGAAGGTTCCTGTACCAAGGCAGTTGTTGATTTTGATCTCCCGTTTTAAGCAGTTATTATGTTGTCTAAAGCCAATAGACTAGTGATACCTTCATTACTGAAATCCCAGGCATCTACAGTGTGATACTTCACAGGCAATTTATCAAACATATGGTCCTCTTTCCAGGTTTGAATTTCATAGGCAGAGTTAAACACAAATGTCGTCTGAAAACTTCTTGGAGCAGTTGTCCGCTCTACCAGATATACTTTGGTTTGGTGGCTAAAACATTGAGTAAATTTCTTCTTGAAATGCACCCAATCGAAAAATTGCTTGTTGCAAAACAACCAATCGAACCATGTTAGAGGTACACCCTCAAGGTAGAAGGAAGGAAGAGGTAGCCAATACTCCTCGGCGAAGCCAAGGAAGGCAAAGTATCGCTCCGCTCGATAAAGCCAGCCATATGGATTGCCGGTGCCACTAAATCAATCCAATATCATCACTTTCAGTAGAGTACGAAAATGAAAGAACCAATGTAACAAACCCAAATTCTTCACTATATTAAGAAGCGAATTAAAACGCAATTACAACTTAAGAATTGTGATTGCAATACCCAAACTACGGAAATACAATAGGAATATTGAAATAGCAAGTAACTAAAAGATAGAGATATAAATGGAGGTGAGAAGCTTAGACTCTAGAAGAAGAGAAGAGGACAAACATTTTCTTCAATATGCATAAACCCTTCTTTCCAACTCATTTTCCCTTTTAACCAAATGTTAATTGGGCCTGGATCACAAATAAAACACTTCAATATTTTACTTGGCCCAATCTCATTCACCACTTCTAACTCATAGGCCCTTATAGAGCTAGCTTGGTTCACAATAGTTATCTAGGTTCAACTCTCACAAATCTTTGTGTTTCTTACGTTCTTCTCCGATGAACTCTTTTCGTGCTCACTTGGATTGAATTTTTAGACTGTTTCAGGTGATATATTATCTAGTTTTATTTTACTCTATTTTATATTTCGATGAAATGTGTTGTTGTTGCCTTTTCGTTTCAATTTTCATGTTATTGTTCAATTGCTCTTGTTACTTAGGGGTCGTTTGGTAAAAACATTGATAATGCAGGGATTAGTAATGCAGAGATTAGTAACGCAGGGATTAGTAATGCAGGGATTATTTTTTGTCAAGTGTTTGGTTCATTACTTTCCACTTAATCTTGTGTTTGATTTAAAACTCTACAAAAAAATTATTTCCTATTATACTCTTATGTTATTATGAGATTGTTAATTTCATGTAATTGGGTCAAGGTAGATAACAGCCGGACAATATTATTTTTTTGTAGGATTTTCTATTCCATTTAACAAGCTAAGTGAAATATGTATGTATGTATATATATATACATACATAAACTTGTTATTAATTCTAAGGTGTGATGTACCACTAAGGGCATCACCAACCCAAACACCAAATTTTACACCATAATTTGTGTCAGCACTATTTTTGGTGTAATCAACTCCAACCCACTGCACCAAATTTTACACCAAAAAGGAATATTTTTCTCTCTCTTCATTATTATATAATTATTTCTTATTTCATTTATATTTTCTTATTTCATAAAACAAATTCTTTCTAAAACATTCACCATATATAATTCATGGTGAATGTCAATTACTACTTTGTTGAATGTTTATTATTTTCGGTTATTTTTAAGTACATTGTATTATTTGTTTAAAAATTTATATGTTTGCATTTTTAATTTTTGTGAAGGTTAATTGTAGTTATATCCAATTATAATTTATAGTACAATTACCATAAATTTAATTTTTATATATAAAAAAATTAATTTATAAAAAAGCTAAATTTTATATCTAAAATTAATATAATAAAAATATTACATAAATAATAATTAAATATACAAGAGATTTAATTAAAACATACAATTTATATAATGTTTAATTAAAAGTTTGTAGAATGAAATAATATTAAAATATTCAAAAAGTAAATTGGTGTGATGAATAGTGTTACACCAAATTTGGTGACACTATTCACACACCAAATTTGGTGTAAAAATTGGTGTGGGTTGGAGCTCAAAACACCAAATTTAGAATTTGGTGTAAAATTTGGTGTTGGAGTGGAGATGGTCTAAGGAGATCATTAATTGCACTGTGTATTTCTAATTTTTTGTTGGTCAAGTATATCTTAAACTTAACATAGATTTAAGACTACTTAAATTGTTCAATACCTACAGCTTGTTTTTAAAAAAAATAAAAATAAATAAATAGTTCAAGTGGTTAATTGAGAAACTATCTTGAATAAAAAAATCAAGAAAAAATGGAGAAATTTTTTCTAGTGAAATCATTAAATTACACAAAACGAATTTGGAGAATTAAAAAAGAACATTTATAACCATTTCAGTATAAATAAAAAGGAAATTAAATTACAAAAGAAATTTAGGAAAAGGAATAAGGAGATAGTTTAGTCATTTAGGGATCTTATCCAAGGTTTGTTAAACCTTGGATTAGTTATCCCTCCATTTTCTAGAGATAAGATAAGACCACATTTGGTGGATAAGCAATCTATGGATTAAATTAAATAAACTAACCAAACAATGTATTAGATTGACTAAATTTTAATCCATGGATTATTTTATCTAATACCGCCTACCAAACGGGTCCTTACTAATATATGCTTTTTCTATTCTTAGC
Organism: Solanum acaule; assembly: GCA_036250505.1. NCBI lineage: Eukaryota > Viridiplantae > Streptophyta > Magnoliopsida > Solanales > Solanaceae > Solanum > Solanum acaule. Next base: position 4,690 of record JAJOOR010028742.1, read on the forward strand.
TTATCAGTATTTAATTATCTCTTTTTATCTATTGTTATTTTATTATTGTTAGTCATTCTTTTCTTTTCTTGAACTTGAACTTGTATGTGTTTATGAGAAGTTGTGATGTTACTGTTATTATGAATGGGCTTTATGATTTTGTTTTTGGTTAATTTCTATTACTTGTTGTAGTTGTCTATGATTTTGGTTATTGCTTTATAGTTGACTTTAGGATTGTTTTGTTGCATTTAGGGCATCTTCAACCCTACACTCTATTACACTCTCCAAATATAGAGTTCTCTAATTTTTCAGACAATCAACTCCAACCCAATTCTCTATTTTAGTCTCTAAAAAAGAATTTTTTTTCTCTTTCCTCAATATTATATTATTATTTCTATTTCATTCTTATTTTCTTATTTCATAATATAAATCATTTATTTCTTTTTCCTAATAATTACTTTATATAATTTTCATGTGATATAAAATTTTATTTTTTTCAAATTAAAATTTCATCTAAATTTTTAAATAACATAAATTCCAAGAAAATGTTATATAATATACAAATTAATGGACAAATTCAAATAAAAGTGAAATACAATTACATAAACACTCAATTTTGAAATTATCACGTTGCTTCCATAAATGCTCTATTAATGCATGGAGTTCAAAATGAGCATTTTTGTCCTTAATTTTTTTATGTCTAGCTAAAACTTGTTCGAACCGGAGATTTTCATTTACCACCATTTATGTTGTTGCAGTTGGAGCCTCTACGACATCTTGAATTGGTGTATTAAGATCACTTTCATCCTCAATTATCATGTTGTGCAGTATAATACATTAGTCATTATATCATGTAGCACTTTCTTTCTCCAAAAATGTGATGATCATGCAACAATTGCAAAATGTGATTGCAAAACTCCAAATGCATGTTCAACATCTTTTCGGCACGATTCTTGTTTCATCGCGAAATATTTCTTCTTTTGGAAATGTGGATCACAAATAGTTTGAACAATTTTTCATCGTATCATTTTAATTTTGTGTATTCTCTATAGTGAAAATTAATAATAAAATCAAATTATATTGTTTTAGCTATTCTTTTTTATTTTATATTTTACTTTGTGGATCGAGTTAAGAATGGCCAATAAAAAAATCTCTCCGTCAATTTTGGAGGCTTCCCCAATGTTAAAAGAAAAAAATTTATTTTAAGTTTATATTTTTTTTTTGTTAAAATTGGCCGATGAAGAAATTACCGTTGATTTCCAAGGTCTCCCATGTTAATAAGACAAGTTTTTATTTTTAAGTTATTATTTGATTTATTCATATTTATTTATTACTAACATTTTTACTAAGTGTATTTACAGGTACACGGAGGTGCTCCCCATTGAAGTTATTCGAATGAAGTTCGAATTATACTCTTTATTCATTATTTTGTATATTTTGACGTTAGGCAAACTTAAGCTGTTTCTTATTTTATTATTTCATTTTATTACTTGTGTATATCGCATGTTTATTATACTTGTATATTATTTTTATCTCCTTCTCAATTAGAAAAAACTGAATTCAGTCGGGACCCACAGTTGTGGATTTTGAAGAACGTCTAATATCTTCCCTTCGCAATAACTTAAACCCCTTACCTAGAATTTATTGGTTTCATAGACAATCTTTTAAGTTAATTAATTAATTGGTTTCCTAGTTATCCTAAAATTAGGTGGCGACTACCCCTTTTACCCTTTTAAAATTCTTTTAACTCTTTTTAAATTGACTTTTATTTTTTGGTGAGTCACCGTGACGTTGCGCCCTCTCAAAAGATGTCAACACCCACAAGGGCCAACCATGCCCCATGGTTGGATCCACGCCCCATAGGTCAGCCCATAAATGGACACCATGGACACTGCATAAGGCAGACCCACGCCTCATGGATGGGTCCACACCCCATGGTTAGAGGTGTCGTGGATGGTCATCAGAGTCTCTGACAACTAACCACGACTAACCAGGACGAACTGTAGGCCCATCCACGGCCCGTCAACGTGGTCTCGTGGGTCAGGCCTTGTCGATTAATTAAGGGGTACAAATGGGACTTTTCGGATTTAATTAGAATTAAGTGGTGTCATTTTACCCTAGCCTAAACCACCTATATAAGTACTTTAGACCCCTAAATTAAGTCATTCAAGTCATTCTTTCAAACTCACCAAAAGAATTGGGTTCCTCTCTCTCAAATAATTCTCTCTTTAGAAAGTTGAAGAAGAGGAAGAGGGTCAATCTAGGTCAAGTCAAGTCTCTATTCTTCCAAGCTTGGTAGGCTTTGTAATCAACGTATGATGGTTTATTCATCCATGTATTCCTTTCATCCATGGAGCCCCATGATTTTCCCAATTTAGAAGAAGAATTCCCCAAGTATAATTAGGGTTTCTTCTAATGTTATGGGTTATGATCCAATTGAGTGGATTATGGTTGTTTATGATTGTTTATGATGGAATTACATGTTTTTGGTATGATTGTACATGTATCCATGCTTAACCTATGATTCTAAGGTGAATTTGATATAGATAGGTTTTATGCCATGAAAGGGGAAATTGAGGGTTTAGATGTAATCTTCAAGAATTGATGATATACAGTATAGATTACTTGAGATTGAAGAATATAGATATGAATTGCTTAAGAGTAAAGCATATAGACATGAATTGATTGAAAACAAAGTACATATGATGAATTAAGACTTGTAGGCTTTGAGGATAAAGTTGTCTTGAGATCAAGGCATATATGATGAGTTATGATGATTAGGGCTTTTAGAGTAATGCTTGCATGATGAAGTATGTTTAGTAGGACTTTCAGAGTAGATCTTATATGTTAAATTATGTCTAGTAGGGCTTGAGAGTAAAGATAATATGATGAGTTATGACTAGTAAGGCTTTGGGAGAAAAGCTATATGATGATTGTTGAATTGTACATAGAATTATTGTGGAAGGTTTACCCACATGATCTAATCTATCTATGTATGTATGTATGAATATATAACGTGAAAGGTTTTCTCACATAGATTGATTCTAGGTTAGAAGGCTTGCTCACCTAAAATAAATCAAAGAATGTATGAACTATGATAGCTTGAAGTAGTTATATGAAATCCCTTCATGAATAGCTTCACTTGGTAAGACAAGACCAAGCATGGTAGCTTGAGTTAGTAGATCTTATGGATAGCCTTGGATTGAGCAATAGTATCCTTTCAATGGTTAGCTTGAACTAAGCACAATAGATTACTTTACATGGTAGCTTGACTTGGTGAGGCCACATCATTTCATGATAGCTTGGATTGAGAAATAGTTACCTTCCTTGAGTAGCTTGGACTTGCATGAGAGTATGCTTTCCATGATAGCTTGATTTAGCATAATGAGGTGCTTTTCCTTGGTAGCCTTGAATGGGTAAATCGTAATCATTTATGAGTAATGATTGTATTGGACTAATAAAGAAGTACTCTTCCATGAATAGTATGAATAAGAGGGACTAATCCCTAATCAAGGTAGCATATTTATGATGAAACAAGATTACTTCAAGGAAGTATGTGTTGATATGAGATTGATTGTATGATGATAGCTTAACTTGGATTTTAATTGAGTTGCTTTCCTTGACATGTATGAATAGAGGTGGATGACCTATGTATTGAGTAAGAACAAGTTGAGGTTACTTGAGAAGTGTTACTCTTATGATATGATGATTTATGTGCATTGAATATGCTATGACTTATGTTGATTATCTTTTATGATTAAGGTATATGTCTTATGTTGACTAATGCCTATTTTATGCTTATGTTGATGATTTATGTTAACTATCATATTTAGTACATTTTTGTACTAACGCATACTCTTGCCTACATTCTTATCAAATGTAGGGTCCGACGATTATGACTTCCATCCTTGTGGCTAGGATCGTAGTACAGCAAGCAAGTGAAGATTTGGTGAGTCCTCATAGCATCGAGGATTTGATCACCTTTCCTTTATGTTTAGAACTATTGTATGGGATGTGTCCCTAAAACTATTCAAGTATTAGATGATTTGAGACAAGTGTTAAAGACTTCCGCTTCGTTTTATGAAACTTTGATATTGTTTGAAAAAAAAAAAAATTCCGCACCATTTTCTATTATCTCATGATATGATATGCTAAGGGGCTTGTATAAGACTTCTGAGAGTCTTGTACACCTTGTTACATCTAGGGGGTACCACTAGGTCGTGACAAATCCCTTCCAAGTACTGACGCATACTCTGCGCTACATGTTTTCATGATGTAGGTTCAGGTCCTCCATATTTAGATCACGCGCAGATCAGTTCCCGATCCACATTCAGCAACTTCAGTGGTAAGTCCTCATACTTCGAGGACAATAGACATGTTTTCAGATTTAGTCTTTCATTTCAGTTTCAGTTTTGCTAGGGTTAGCTGGCGACATGTCCTAGCAACTCTAGTCAGTTAGAGGATTTTTCAGACATAATTTAGATTCAGCTTTAGTTTTTGAGTGATTGTTCAGTATCACTAAACTCTTAGAATTTTACATATATTCAGACCAGTACTGGGTATTCCCCATCATTCAGTTATCTCATGATTTAGCTTCCGCATTAGTTATCTTTTCTTAGATATGTTCAGTTTGCTTATGATATGTCAGCTCAGGGTTACCTTAGGGTCACTCGTGATCCTAGGTCCCATGTTTACACTGAGGGGGTTGCTTAGAGGCGTGACAAACTTGGTGTCGGAGCATTAGGTTTAAGAGTCCTAGGATGTCTGAAAGCCACACTAAGTAGAGTCATTTTCATGGGTGTGAAGTGCACCACGTCTAATGAGAGGAAGGCTACGAAGTGTTTTAAGAAAACTTCACTCTCTTCACTACTCTTATCGTGCATGAGGTATGATCCAATTTCCTCGTTTCTAATCCATCGCTATGCGTTTCAAATCATGCCTCCTCGTAGAGCTTACCCAAGGAATGCTAATGCACACAACACTAACGCAGTTCCTCCAGTCCCAGACCATGAGGTTTCAAATGTAGAGTTTTGGAATGTTATCCAACTTTTGGCTCAGAGTGTAGCCAACTAGAACAATCAGCAAGTCCCAGCTCCTACTAATATAAATGGTGGATTAGTGGCAGCTAGAGTTCGAGATTTTGTTAGAAAGAATCCACTTTAGTTTTTAGGGTCGCAAATTGGTGAGGACCCACAGAACTTTATTGATGAAGTTGAGAAAATCTTTGGAGTAATGCAAGTGACTGGTAATGATAGGGTAGAGTTAGCATCCTACCAGCTTAAGGATGTGGCTCACATTTGGTTTATTCAGTGGGAAAAAAACAAGAGTGTGGATGCATCTCTTGTGACTTGGGAGTGTTTTAATGGAGCTTTTCTATACAGGTTCTTCCCAAGAGAGTTGAGGGAGTCTAAGGCACAATAGTTTATGAATTTGAGGCAGGGTTCCATGTCATTCCAAGAGTACGGACTTAAGTTCACCCAACTCCCCAGGTATGCTCCACACATGGTTGCCAATCCAAGGGCATAAATAATTAGGTTTTTGTTTAGAGTATACAACTTGGTGAAGACAGAGTGCAAAAGTGCTATATTGTTAGAGGATATGAATATCTCTAGGCTCATGACTCATGTTCATCAGGTTGTGGGAGATAAGCTTAGGGAAATGGCAAAGGACAATAAGAAAGCTAGAATAGGGAACTATGAGTACTTTCAGCAGAAATTGGGTGGTGGAAATCACTCACAGTTTCGACGGGATCAGAATAATAGGGCACCAGGCTCTAAGTCTCAGGGGAGTGTTTTAGGAAATAGGACCTACCCAACTTGTCTAAAGTGTGGTAAGAACCATCTGGGCGAGTGTCTTGCAAGCAAGGAAGGATGCTTTGGGTGTTGTCAGTCTACTCACAGGGTGAAGAATTGCCCTTCTGCCAAGCATGGTCAAAAAGGTAACAATAGTAGGGCTCAGTCTACAGTCCCAACAGCACCAGCAGGTCGCCCAACTTAGCAGGGTGTGTCATCTGGTACAGATTGCGGTAAGTGCCAGACCAGGTTCTATGCTCTCCAGCCTCGCCAGGACCAAGAAGATTCTCTGGTTGTGGTCACTGGTATGTTACAAGTCTTTCTTTAGATGTTTTTTCATAGTTAGATCCAGGGGCTACTCTTTCTTTGGTAACTCCCAATATGGCAGTAGTCTTAGGTATCAGTCCATAAACTCTTTTAGAACCATTCTCAGTCTCTACTCTAGTTGATGACCTAGTTATATCTAGACAGGTATACAGAAATAATCCGATCACAATCTCTTAGAAAGTCACCTCAGCAGATCTCGTAGAGTTAGAAATGGTAGATTTTGATATCATTCTAGGCATGGATTCGTTACATTCCTATTATTCCTGAATCAATTATAGAACTAGGATCATTCGGTTTCAGTGTCCAAATGAGCCAGTCTTAGAATGGAAGGGTAGTAGCTCAGTGCCTTGTAACACCCCAGAAATTCTATGACTTAAGTTAGAGCCTCACCTTATGAATAATGATTTAAAAATAGTTAAAATGATGTTTCTAAACCTAAATTAATGCAATTGACTTGGTTTGGAAGAGTAAAAGTCTAAACGTCAAGAAACGACCATGACGTCCGGAAACTAGAAAAGAATGTGTTCTAATGTGTCATTAGGTTTTGGGCAGGTTTGGGAGTGTCGTATGATGGTATAATCTTGTAAAAAGGTTTAAATTAGGTAAATATATGTTCATAGGGTCAAAACATTTGAATACGACACCCCGGGACCACCCTAAGGGTCCCCGAAGAGGACCCCAGCCTTGGCCAAGCAAGCTGCCAAGGCAGCTTGCAAATTGCACTTAGAGGGAATAGATCCGCGTCGCGGACTAGCTCCCCCAAGGAGCAAAAGTTTAGTTCACGACGTGGTCATATCGCGAACTCTATTGTCTCAAAATTTAATTCCAAATATCTTCAGGGAACAGCTCCGCGTCGCGGACTTGTTCCGCGACGAAAATACAGAAATTCAAAAATTGATTTTTACTTCATTAAAGAGTCCAACTAAGTGAGGGGTATTTAGGGTACTTTAGGGGACGTGTATATATTGATTTTTAAGTCAATTTACCTCACTTTTATCACTCAAACGCAAAACCCCAAAGATCAAAACCTAAAGTTCCTCCTTCTCTCTACTCTCTCTCTTCTCAAGAACTCCATTGAAGAAGATTGGAGCTTCAAGAAGAAGACCAACTCTCCAAGGTTTCAATTCGGATTTTTGTGGTTAATTCGTCAATAAGGTATGGTTGCTTATCACTCTTGAGATTCCTTTCCCCAAGAGTCCCCTTCAAGATGAATTTCAAAATCTCCAATTTCTATGTTTCAGTCCAAAAACGTGGGTCTTCATTCTAAAGTGAAATTGATGTTATAAATTGACTTTGATTGATGTTATATGAACAATTATGGATGAATTTATGTTGTATTGGTGGTTTCTTAAAGAATTCCCCATGAGACCCATGTTTCCCCTTCTTTTCCTAATTCTAACCCTAGTTTGTGTTGGATATTAATTGAAGGCTATGAATTAAATGTGATGTTATGTAATTCATGTTTGTATTATGATTCTACCCTAGGTTATGTATAATTTCTATGAAATTAGGGTTGAGTCTTTGAATGAAGCCTTGAAGGCTATGAAGGGAATATGTCAATTGCTTATATTGATGTTGAGTATG
>JAJOOR010028743.1:0-13727 GCA_036250505.1 Solanum acaule
TGATCTCACATACAAGAGATTCAACTCAAAAACACAACCAAATCATGTCCCAAATCAACAAGTGACTTCAACACCACAATCAACAACACAACCAACAACTTCAACAACACAACCAATCTTTTCTTGAAAATAAAACGAGTTTGGAGTGTAGGGGAAAGGACCAACCCCAACACTATGAACTCACATACCTAGTAGGGATCACCCCCGAAGATATCCACGATGATCCTTGACGAAACCTTGCTTCTTCTTCTCTTTTCTCGTCTTCTTCTCCTCTTCTCTCAAGAGCCCTAACTCTCACTCTTTTAAAATGGGACAAACTGATATAAAATCAGTCTAACAAAACAATATAACCAAAAGAATTGGTTAGGGAAAAGACCAAAATACCCTTAAAATTTCCAGACGGATTTCTCTGCCAACTGCCCAACTTCCAAAGGGCATAACTCCCTCATACGAACTCGAAATCGAGCAAACTCGGTGGTGTTGGAAAGATCATTCCACAAGTTTCGCAAATATAACTGGAACTACTCCTAACTCATCCTGAGCTAGGAGTTATGACTGCTCAAAGTTGGCCAAAAACTCACTTTTTCCCACACTTAACCAAATTTCCAGATTTTTAATTCCTTCCAAAAATGACTATTTCCGATTTCCAGCTTCTCCATAGTTATTTCAAATTGTCGGATGTTACAACATCAAACTTCAACCTTTTGAACTGAACATGATTGGCGCATGGGTGAACGAACCCAATGCATGAAAGACTCACATACCTCGTAGGGATTAACCCTTGGCGAAATCAACACGAAATTCTCCAAGAAATCGACGAACCTTGAACTTTTCTTCTCTTTTCTCCTCTTTTCTGTTTTCTCCAAGCCCTAGCGTATTTTGGTAAAATCGTAAACTGATCTAATTCTGATTAGACCCTAACTTAATTACCAAAAATGAAAATAAAACAATTGGGCAAGGAAAAGACCAAACTACCCTTTCAAAATCCGGATTGGACTTTCCTTGTCCAAATAGCCTAACTTCCAATGGGCATATCTCACTCATATGAACTCGAAATCATGCAAACTCAGCGGCATTGGAAAGATAATCCCAAGATATTTCCTACAGTATCTGTAAGTACACCTAAATCATCTTGAGCTAGGATTTATGGTCGTTTGAATTTGACCCAAAACTCATTCTTAACTTAACTCTTGTCAAATTTCTAGATTTTTATTATTTCCAAAAATGACTCTTTCAAATTGTAGCTCTTTCTAGTTGTGGGGTGTTACAATATCTCCCCCTTGGGAACATTCGTCCTCGAATGAGATTACTCTTACTAGGCTAAGGGTGCATCATCTGACATTCAACTCAACCCAACAAGCAAATCTAACACATAAAGTATATGAATTAAAGAGTACTAAGAAGAGAATTAGTACCTTGGTCTGGAATTTCTCCGGGCTCAAAGAGATGTGAATATCTCTTTTTCATAGCCTCCTCAGCTTCCCAAGTAGCTTCTTCAACAAACGGATTCCTCCAAAGGACTTTGACTGATGCTACTTCTTTAGTCCTTAACTTGCGAACTTGGAGATCTAGAATATGAACCAAGTACTCTTCATAGGATAAGCTATCCTTGATACCAATGTCTTCCATTGGTATGATAAGGGAATGATCTCCCATGCACTTCTTCAACATGGAAATATGAAATACCGGATGAACCGCTACTAGTTCCTATGGTAGCTCCAACTCATAAGCAACGTTGCCAATCCTCTTGGCTATGCGGTAAGGTCCAATATATCGGGGACTAAGTTTCCCCTTCTTGCCAAACCTCATAACCCCCTTCATGGGTGAAACCTTCAAATATACCCAATCGTCTACTTAAACTCTAACGCCCTTCTCCTAACATCAGTGTAGGATTTCTAGCGACTCTGTGCCGTCTTCAACCTTTCTTGAATCACCTTCACCTTCTCCATAGCTTGATGCACTAAATCTGGTCCTATCAACCCAGCTTCACCAACTTCAAACCATCCAATAGGAGATCTGCATCTTTTCCCACAAAGAGCTTCATAAGGAGCCATTTGGATGCTAGAGTGGTAACTATTATTGTAAGCAAACTTAATGAGAGGTAGGTGATCATTCCAATTACCCTTGAAATCAATAACACACGCCCTCAACATATCTTCTAAGGTCTGAATAGTGCGCTCTGCTTGATCATCTGTTAGAGGATGGAAGGCAATACTTAAGTTCACCTTTGAACCTAAGCCTTTCTGAAAAGATTTCCAGAACTTTGCAGTAAATTGCGCACCCTGTCTGAAATAATTGAAATTGGCACCCCATGGAGTCTAACTACCTATAAAACTTAGCATAATCTTCTGTCGAATGGGTAGTCTTTACCGTCAAAAAGTGGGCTGATTTTGTCATTCTATCAACAATCACCCAAATAGAATCATGCTGCCTGCGAGACCTTGGTAAACCTATGACGAAATCCATATTAATCATCTCCCACTTCCATTCTGGAAGTTTTAAATTTTGAGCCATTCCATCGGGCCTTTAGTGCTCTACTTTAACTTGTTGGCAATTCGGGAACTTAGCAACAAATTCTTCAATGCCCTTCTTCATACTATTCCACCAATATACTTCTCTCAAGTCACGACACATCTTTGTGGAACTCGGATGAATGGAATATTTGAAGCTATGAGCTTCCTCCATGATCCTCTTTTGGAGTTCATCCACCCTTGATATACACAAGCTGCCTTGATACCTCAACACACCATCTCCCCCTTGTTCAAAAGCCATTACTTTTTGCTTATGAACATTTGTCTTCAATTCAAACAAAATAGGATATTGATCTTGCTTCTCTTTTACTTCTGATACTAATGATGATTCAACCTCATTCATCACCACTACTCCTCCTTCTATGGAATCCATTAGTCGAACTCTCAATCGTGCAATCCTATGCACATCTCTTGCTAGCTCTTTCTTATCTTCCTCAAAATGGGCGGTACTACCCATAAACAACCTGCTCAAGGCATCAGCAACAACATTAGCCTTACCTGGGTGATAAAGAATACTCATGTCATAATCCTTAAGTAATTCTAACCACCTCTTTTGTCTGAAATTAAGCTCTTTTTGATTAAACACATAATGAAGACTCTTGTGATCGGTGAATACATCAACATGAACACCATACAAATAATGATGCCATATCTTCAACACAAATACTACGGCAGCCAACTCTAAATCATGGGTTGGGTAATTCTTCTCATGAACTTTAAATTGTCTGGAGGCATAAGCTATAACTTTACCATTCTACATTAACACACAACCCAAACCAACTATAGACTCATCACAATATACAACAAAGCCTTGCATACCTTCTGGAAAGGTCAACACTGGGGCAGTAGTCAACTTCTTTTTCAATTCCTGAAAGCTTTTCTCACAAGCTTCAAACCATTGAAACTTAACTATTTTCTGAGTCAATTTTGTCAAAGGGGATGAAATAGATGAGAACCCCTCTATGAACCTTCTGTAATATCCAGCTAACCCCAAGAAACTCCTAATATCAGTTGGAGATATGGGTCTAGGCCAATTTTGCACTGCCTCTATTATCTGGGTATCAACTCTAATTCCATCATCGGAAACTATGTGGTCCAAGAATGCCACAGACTCAAGCCAAAACTCACATTTAGAGAACTTAGCATATAACTTCTTATCTTTTAAAGTTGGGAGAACTATTATGAGATAGCTAGTATGATCTTCCTCATATCTAAATAAGGTTTGAGTACTCTATTCATAAATTCCATGAGTGTTGCAGGTGCATTGGTTAAAATGAATGACATGACCAGAAACTCATAATGACCATAACGGGTCCTAAATATTGTCTTAGGAATATCACACTCTCTTACTTTCAACTGATGGTAGCCAGATCTGAGGTTTATCTTAGAGAAACAGGTAGCACCCTGAAGCTGATAAAAAAGATCATTAATTCTCGAAAGAGGATATTTGTTCTTGATGGTAACCTTGTTCAATTGGAGGTAATCTATACACATTCTAAGGGAACCATCTTTATTTCTCACAAATAAGACCGGTGTGACCCAAGGTGAGACACTTGGTAGAATAAAACCCTTATAAAGGAGATCTTTCAACTGTTCTTTAAGCTCTTTCAACTCTATTGGTGCCATTCTATATGGCGGAATAGATATAGGACGAGTATCAGGAAGAATGTCTATGCCGAAGGTTATTTCACTCTCAGAAGGGACTCCGGGAAGATCATCGGGAAAGACTTCTAGAAACTCTTTTACTATTGGAACTGACTGAATGAGAGGTATATCAACACTAGAGTCATTAACTCGGACTAAGTGATAGACACAACCCTTGGAAACTAACTTTCTCGCCTTAAGGTACGAAATGAAACGACCCTTAGGCACTGTTGAACTACTACTCCACTCTATGACTGGATCATTAGGAATTTGGAACTTGCCAACTCGGGTTCTACAATCAATGGAGGCATAACAGGCATGAAGCCAGTCCATACCTAGAATGACATCAAAATCTACCAAGTCTAACTCAACTAAATCAGCCATGGTGCTCTTGTGATTGATGGAAATGACACAATCACAATATACTCGCTCAGCTAGAATAGACTCCTCAATAGGTGTAGAAACACAGAAGGGTTCACAAAGTTTCTCAGGAAGAACATCAAAATTATTTGCAACATAAGGAGTCACAAAAGATAAACTTGTTCCTGGGTCTAGCATAGCATAAACATCAAGAGAAAAGACTTTGATCATACCAGTGACAACATCTGGAGAATTCTCTTGCTTTTGACGACTAATGATCGCATAAAGGTGGTTTGCCACTTCGCTAGTACTAAAAGTAGCTCCTCTAGGTGTAGCCCTGTCTGGTGGAGCAACTAATGGAGATTGGGCGTTATTGCCCTGATTTCCATTACCTTGTCGGTTCTTAGGGCACTATTTCATGAAGTGGCCCTCTGTCCATACTTGAAATAAACTGTGGAGCCATCGCGACATTCACCTGGGTGGGTTCTACCAGACTTAGCACATACAGGAACCCAGTTACCTTATTGTGCCACACTACCCTGAGATTAGGCAGGTCTAGCTCTGAAGTTCTGTGAATTATGACCATTATACTCACCTTTGTTTCTGGGTACAGGTGCACTAGCAGATGATGGAGCAGGTCCCTTTTGCTTTTGCTGAAAGGACAAATGGTTCACATTATTTCTCTGTTGCCCGAACTCATTCCCTGTCTCCGCTTTCTTGTTTCCAAACTCCTCCCTATCCCTCAGGTTTTCTTCCTCAACATGCTGCACATATACCATCAACCTTGCTATATCCATGTCACCTATTAGCGTCACAGCCTTACCTTCCTTTCTTGATAGACGAGACAGCCCAGCAACATATAGACTCATCATACTCCTCATATCCACAACCATCTCTGGAGCATAGCAGTAAAGTTGGGTGAACTTCAAGCTGTACTCATGAATACTTAGTGAATCTTGCCTAAGGGTGAGAAACTCTCATACCTTGGCCTCTTTCAGTTCTCGAGGAAATAAACGCCCAAAGAAGGCCTCCTCAAAACAATCCCAACTCGCAGGTAGTGCTCCCTCAACTCTACCCTTCTTCCACTGGTCAAACCAAGTCCTAGCAACATTCTTCAGTTAATTAATATGCAGCTAGTTCTACTCGTTCAGCATCGGGAACGTGTATAACCTCAAATACCTTTTCCAATTCCTCAACAAAACTCTATGGATCCTCAGTAGTGCTTGAACCAGTGAAACTTGAAGGATTCATCCTCAAGAACTCTCAGATCCTCGAAGTATCAGTCACTTCCTGCCTAGCTCCTCTTTGTTGCCCAACCTGGTTAGTCACAACTTGGCTTAACATTCGAATCGCTTCCCTGAACTAAGCATTCGTAACTTCTCCTTGAGATTGCACTTCGTGGAGGCATGATTAACTGAAACACACGCACAAGCACGAATTAGAAGAAACTTTTTAGAGATCAAACTCTAACGCACGAAATGAGTATGAAAGAAGTGAGGTAATTTACTAAGTGGTACTGCCTCCTATTTATAGATGTGGCGCACTTCACACCGATAACTAGGACTTTACAGGAACCGCTTCACAGACTCCCTAGGACTCTTGAACTTTGTGCTCTGATACAAGGTTTATTGTGCCCCGAGCCTACACCCTAGACATGGCTGGCACTCGAGAACCATTGTTGGCCCCAAGCGAACCCTTAGGCTAGCTTAACTTATAGTGGAAGACTTAATTTAACAAAGATACACCCATATAACTCAGGAATATTAATAAGAAAGCATTCAACTAGCCAATAAGGCAAACTCAAGTCTTTAAACAACATCTAAAATGAATAATACTAAAGAGCTATAAATATCCGTCTATAAAGCCTCTAAAACAAAGAGGGATGTCAGGACAAGAACCCCGATCATCCTAACAACTGAAATACTAAAGCAAATGTAAAAGAGTCCTTCGAAAAGCAAGGAGTCTCACCAACTAACTCTGAGTGCTCAACTGGATCAACGAGGCGCTGGATGCTGATCCTGGTTACTTGTGTCTACATTATAAAATAATGCAGGCCAAATGGAATCAGTACATTGAATGTACGAGTATGCGAGGGGAACACTAAACATAATGTAAGCTTGAAAAGGAAATCTGATAGGAACACTTATCTTGACTTTACTCAACTCATGAATAACTCAACTCAAATGCAGTGTAAAATAACAATAATAGTGCAATTTATACAAAGCATTTAAAATAGTAGGTAGCAACTTAATTTGTTAAAGAAATGCAATAACAACTCAGTTTACATATAAAGTAATATAATATTGTGGGAGTTTCTCTAACCGACAACCACTACTATGAGCCTAAGTAATGATACAGCGTCTTGCCCACGTTGCCAGAACTGTACTATACTTTGCCGTCATATAGAACGCCTCAACTAAGTGGATCCACTAGTCCATGCTAAAAGCACTAAGGAATCATCTAAAAAGTATGATCATTTTCTACCCATGATGGCTACATGGTTTATGGAGATTTGAGTTATTATGAATTCGCGTCCCCATATTGGTGCTCAATATTACTCCCAAAATATACTTATCCCATGTGTTTTTACAAACAAAACTCTTTCTTTGATTTGAAATAATTACTCAAAACATAGATTAAAAGCTCTCTTGGAAATCGGTGTTTCCTTTCTTGCTCAAATGTGAAAACATTTTAACTCTTGGAAATACTTAGTTCCCGTATAATCTTTGAAGAAATGAACTTTATTCTTACTTTTTACTCAACTCAATGCTTAAGTCTTAAAACAAAGTTAAAACGTTTGTAAAAGACTTTTGGAAGACTTTATAAATTTCTCTTAACTTGACTCTTCACTTCTCTTGACTTGACTCTTAACTTTCCTCGAATTAAATTATGGATTCAAGGATTGTGATTTGTGATAGGAAAGATCTCATGATACTTAGGAGTGTTTTTAGATAGTTAAACATGAGAAAAGACCAAGAAATCATTGTTTGGAAGCAAGTCCGCGTCGCGGAAATGCATTTAATTATTTGGTCGCGAAATAAATATTGAGGCAGAACAGTCCGTTATCTCTCCGCGACGCGAAATATGTTTCCCCAAATCTGAGGAACAAGACCTGGTGCCTAGATTCTCCCGACTTTTCCTTCTTCATTTTTCCAACCCCAAATCGCCTAAACTCAACTATTTTTCTCAAATTCTCTTTAGATTCAGATACCCAGTACATGTACATAAGAATCTAATCAAATATCACTTTACAAATCGACACGATACCATCAAGAACTCAACAATCCCATCAACTATCAAGAACTAAAACCAATTTCAAGAACATCAAACTTCAACCTTTTTAGGACGAATTTCGCTGAACTAAACATGATTGGTGCGTTAGTGAACGAACCCAACTCTATGAAAGTCTCACATACCTCATAGGGATTAACCCTTGGCGAAATCCACACGAAATTCTCCAAGAAATCGACGAACCTTGAACTTTTCTTCTCCTTTCTCCTCTTTTCTGTTTTCTCCAAGCCCTAGCGTATTTTGGTAAAAGCGTAAACTGATCTAATTCAAATTACACGCTAACTTAATTACCAAAAATGAAAATAAAATAATTGGGCAAGGAAAAGACCAAACTACCCTTTCAAAATCCGTATTGGACTTTCCTTGTCCAAACAACCCACTTCCAATGGGCATATCTCACTCATACGAACTCGGAACCACGCAAACTCGGCGGCGTTGGAAAGATAATCCCAAGATATTTCTTATGGTATCTGTAAGCACACCTAAATCATCCTGAGCTAGGAGTTATGGTTGTTTGAAGTTGACCCAAAACTCATTCTTAACTTAATTCTTGTCAAATTTCCAAATTTTTATTATTTCCAAAAATGAATCTTTCTAATTCTAGCTCTTTCTAGTTGCAGGGTGTTACAAATACTCTCACATCTTGTCTCTACATTTCTATTGTTTTCATCTTTTATATTTCTTGTTTTATTTTGCTTTAGTTTTACAACATGTTATCACCACGATTGGTCTACCATTGCAGGATTGAAGCAAAGTAAATAATAGAAGGTAAAATAATTGTGTTTATTTTTTTCTCGGAAACAAGGTAATTTATTGTGGAATCTATTTTATGTTTTAGTTGTGAATAAGGTGAATGATTAATATTATTGTTATTGTGCATTTTTTTCACCTATGACTATATATACTTTCTTTTGTGTGTGAAATATTTTGATTTTACATGGAAATTGAAAAGGGTGGTGGTAGTGAGTAGTTTTATTTTAATGTAATTGGAATTATTATTTTTCTTAATGTGAATTGATTCTTTGATTTATAAAGGTAATTCACTAACTTAACTATTGTGCACCAAACATAATATGATACAATGCTATATGTAACTCTCTGTTTTGACAAGTTTAAGATATCAGTACATACTTTGTTGAGAATATTTTTATTGTGTTTCTTTTGTTCTATATTTATTTGTGCATGTTAATCACAAAGTGACAATATTTTTTATGGCTCAATGGTGAGTCCTATTGTATTTGGCTTATTAAGACATTGATTGATGGTAAGACGATGAATTCAAGTTTCACTGTATCAAGTGGGTAAGACATCGAGTTAAAGTTTCGGTGCACCATGATGATATGAAGTTGGGTTCAAGTCCCATCGATCTATGAGCGAAGACTTCTTTATATGGGTAAGACATTGGGTTTAATTCCTAATGCACCATAGTGATGATATGATGATGACTAACATAAAGTTGTATACTTTTGACTGAAAGTCATGAAATTTGCCCAATTAATTTGCTCCATTCTCTTATGTGAATGTGGTAGCAGTGCATAATATATCTAAAAAATGACAAGTGGTTGAATATATGAATATGAGTGTGGTAAAATGTTAATGATCATCGTTGTTGTAATTAAAAGGAAGAGCATTACGGATTCTTAAGATGGTCGTTCAAATGTGAAGGTAATTTTGTCCATCAAAGTGGTATGAAAGGTTATTGGGCACATTGTTTCTTAAGATGACCCTTCAAAATGTGAAGGTAATTTTTATCCATTAAAGTGGTATGAAAAGTTATTGGCCACATTGTTGTTGGTGCAACCCAATTTGAAAAGTTTTGTAAATCCTCAATCAAAATAAAGGAATTCAAAGTGGTAGTACATTTGATACATTTGACCTCTTAAAGTGATGTTGAGGTGAGTCACATAAATTTGATAAATGCGAAAGCATGACAATGAGTTTCTAATAAAAACTTATGGAGCATGTTCAAATGGTTATGGTCCATTTCTTAAAGAAAATGTGACTTCTGTTCTTATGGATAAGAACATGTTCATGTATTGTTGGTAAATGTCACTTCTCACCTCTACGAGAGGTTTGAGAGATTGAAAAGAAATATTTTCACATAAATGGTCATTTAGACCTATACTTTAAGTACTACACAAATATTGTGGTATGTTAAATTATGAACTATTGAAGGACAAAAGAAAGAAATAATTATTTCCTATAAAGGTTGTGGTCATGACCAAAATAAATATTGTTGTGTGGCAACACAAATTTATCATTGTTTGTCAAGAAATAATTCTTGCATGTGATAACTTTAACCATGACAATAATAATAATTTTCTCCTTGAAGGAGATTGTCACCATAAGAATGGTGTTATGAAATTTGTGGCAATACACAAAATTAATTAAGAGTTTCGGAAGGACTAATTTGTTACTAGCCAGAAAATGAAATAGTTCATAATATTGAAGTTGTAGTAAGTCTCAAAAGAAACTTTTTAAGTTTCAGAGGAATTGAAAAGAAAAATATCATTATATTGAGACTGTAAATTATTGAAAGATTAAATATCTTCAGATTATTACAATCAAAGCGAGTTATGAATATTTACATGAAAGTTTACCCGCCTTTCTATTGTTTGTTGTATACAAATATAGGCATGATGATGGAATCACATGTAAAAGTAAACTAGAAGTTTACTATAATAAATATTAGTTGGCATAACCGGTTGACCATTTTGGTTCAAATGTGATGCAAAAGAATTGAGAATTCATGTGGTTATATGTTGAAGAAATAAAAGATTCTTCAAGAATTCTCATGTGTTGCTTGTTCTCATGATAAAAATAATCATTGTACCAGTTAAGGTTGGGATTGTATCCCCTAAAATTATTTGGAACATATAAAAAGGTGAATATGGGCTCGTTCACCTGTCATGTGGACCGCTTACTATTATGATTTAATAGATGCATCTATAGTATAGTCACATGTGCATTTGTATCAACTTACAAATTAGTTTTTGTAAGGTTGTTAGCTCAAATTGTTAAATTAAGAGCACAATTCCAAACTATAAAGTTATGTTGATAATACTGGTTGGTTTAGCATAAATGGTTTGCCTCCAGTTATAGCTAGACCATTGATTATGAGAACAAATCTCTCAAATAAAATTTGGTATGAGATGAGTTTATTTAACATGTATGCATTAACCCATAAAGGTTCTCCATCACAATTCGTTCAGGGTCAGGAACCAAATAATTTCCATCTAAAAATTTGATGTGTGCACATATGATTTTATTGCTCCACCACGCACAAAGATGGATCGCAAATGAGGTTGGGAGTAAATGCTAGATTTCCTAACATTAGGAGGAGATATGTATAGCAGCTGAAAATTATGTGTGAGGTGAATTATCTAGATCCTCGTTAAAAAAATGTAAACTTGAAGTTCAAGATATAATTCATTTGTAAAATATTGTAAATAATTTGCCAGATGTATTTGCTGACCCAATATTTTAATTAAGCTGCAAATGCTCCAATAAATAGCCCTTGAAGGAAAGAGTCTATGGTACGCCAGAAGCGTGATAGACCAATCAATTCCAAACGTAAAACTCATTGAGGAAGCAGAGGAGCAAATTATCAAAATGGTCATGATAATGAGGTAAGTGCTTTGAAAGAGCACTATGACATAACACTTCATAAAACCTTGGCAAGGTTCATGTACCTGAAAAATGATGAAAAATGAAGAGATCCCGATAAGTTATGTCGTATTAGAATCGATATCAAAATGACAGTCGACAGTATCTTTTATATGAAGTAGCACTCAATGCTATAAATGGTTACGAGGATCTTAAATTTGAATCTATCATACAGTGTGGATAGATAAATGATTGGCCAAATACAATGTACTATTCAAGTATATTTTGTTTCACTTAGAAAAGTGATGCTTTTGATCTTATAGTTCAAGGATCAAAATATAGTGTTAGTGTGGTACAAATGAATCATTGTGTGAAAGTATAACTGTAAGATATAAAGTGCGGTTTGTGCCTCAAGGCATAAAGGATTTTCGCAAAAATCCTGACATTATTAAATGGAGATTAAATGGAGATATATTCTCCAGTGTTGGATGCAATGAGACTTGTTTCAGTCTGGTAATAGATGAAATGTTTAAATATGTATAATGAATGATTATTATGTCTAACTAGATGATGAATGTGATATGAAAGTCCTTGAAGGATTTAAAAGGTCTTAAAGCAATTCCATTGAGTACCTAATGGTTTTGAGACTGCTTAACACAGAGAAAGAATCTCTTTGATCTCATGAAAATGATTTAAAATTTCATGTATTAGTGCAATTGGTGCACTTACAAATTGCTGGTTATGCAAATGCTAGAAGATTATTTGATATACATAACAAAATTTAGGTAAAAGGATTGTCATATTATCATTCAACTTCTGACAAGAAACTAACAAATCAAGTGACTCAACATATAGAAGATGTGTGATTTTCTTTCAAAAGAAAAGACAAGCTTCAATAAAATTGAAATGATCAATCCCCGAGTCAGAAATGATTTGATTATGTTGATGCAGAATATTTATTTGATTTGCATAAAGCTCGATCACAAATGAACTATTTATTTACATATGGAGGCACAACAAAATCTTGGCATTCAAAAAATCAAATCATGCAGAAATAATATTGATTATAAAGTAAGTCGGGAGTGTGTTTGGTTGGAATCATGATCTATCATATTCAGAAAATATGTGATTTTCTTTTGAAAAGGATATTTCAGCCACGATATACGAAAATAATATATAGTTCAATTGAAGGGAGGATACAATCAAAGGAGATCGGACAAAGCATATTTCACCAAAAGTCTTTTTCACACATGATCTTCAACAAAATGGTGAGATAGATGTTCAAAGACCAATTCAAGTGATAATCTTGTAAATTTATTCACTAAGGATTGCCAACATCAATATTTGAGAAGTTGTGATATAAGATTGGAATGCATCGTCTCTAAGATATCAAGTAAAGTTTTTATCAGGGGGAGAAAAATACGTGTTGTACTCTTTTCCTGAACCATGATTTTATCCCAATAGGGTTTTTCTGGTAAGGTTTTTAATGAGGCAACATTCAAAACATATTAAAAGAAATGTGTACTCTTTTTCCTTCACTAGGATTTTTTCCCACGGGTTTTTATTAGAGAATAATTATATACAAGAAAGCAATAGCAAACATACAAGCCCAGCATTTATAGTAAATAAACATAGTGAACAAAAATGAGGAAAAAGTAGGATGGTCATTGATTATAGAAACCTAAACGCAAAAACAAAAACATATAATTATCCAATACCAAATAAGATATTAAAAATAAGACAAGTCCAAGGTTATAATTATTTTAGTAAATTTGATTGTAAATCAGGATTTTACCACCTTAAATTAGAAGAAGAATCTAAAAAATTACAGTACCCCAAGGATTCTATGAATGGAACGTATTACCCTTTGGCTATAAAAATGCACCAGGAAGATACCAACATTTTATGGATAATTACTTTAACCAATTAGAAAATTGTATAAAATATATAGATGATATATTATTATACTCTAGAACTCAAGATGAACACATAAAATTATTAGAAAAATTCATACATATTATTACATACTCAGGAATAAGCCTAAGTAAGAAAAAAGCAGAAATAATGAAGTCCCAAATAGAATTTCTAGGAATAGAAATAGATAAAAATGGTATAAGAATGCAGCCACACATAGTACAAAAAATAATAAATTCTGACGAACAGATAGATACAAAAAAGAAACTACAATCGTTTTTAGGATTAGTAAATCAAGTAAGAGAATATATACCAAAATTAGCTGAAAGCTTAAAACCATTACACAAAAAGTTAAAGAAAGATGTAGAATATTACTTTGAT